>JBBYHL010021347.1:0-23372 GCA_038381835.1 Adansonia madagascariensis
ATTATTATTATTATTATTATTATTATTATTATTTCAAGTAATGATAATTAGAGTCTGATAATAATATAACAAAGTAACAAGATAAATTAAAAAATTTTAAAGCCATAATAGATAATACTATATCAAAAATGAAAAAAATTATATGTTAAACTAGCAACTGACCTACCCATGAGCCAGACGACCTGTCCATCAGCCAGACAGCTTGCCCAACACAATAGGCTTGGCACGATCAAGCCTAGGTCTTAGATTTTAAGTTTTAAGTATGCTCGATCTGAAACAGTATTTTTTTAAAATAAAATAATATATTTTATTTAAATTTAATTATAAAATATGTAAATATTAGTATAAAAATAACTTTTTAATATTATGAATAATGATTTGTACTTAAATGGGTCGGCCAGGATAAATTCGACCCTGAGCTTAGAATTTAAAAATTTTTCGGGCCATGGATAGGCCCATAGAACCGAACTAAGATTTTTTTGAGCCAAATAGGGCCAAATTCGTGCCTAGGCTTAGAATTCAAAATTTTGTAAAAGTGATTACATTTAACATCGAATAAAAAAATGATGTAAAATATACTCAAACCCGAACCTGACCTGAACCTGAACCCGAATAGGCCCAAACCTAAATTAGCCCGAACCCAAATTGGCTCTAACCTGAAAGAACCCAAACTGAATCAGTCCGAACCTGAAAAAACTTGAACCCGAAATGACCCGTCTCGAACCTGCTCAAACTCGCCCAATTGCCACCTCTAATAATAATCTTATTAATATTAAGTATCTAAATAATTAATATTTTGATAAGACTATTAAGGAATTTCAGCTAGGACAGTTCTACCATATTATGTATTTATTTAGACATTATCCATCTAGACATAATATGTCTTAATTTAGACATTATCCAGATAAGACAATCTTATCTTTAATGTCTTAAAAAGACAACAAAATCTTAGATTTCACAAAATCTAAATTTTTTGTCATAAATTAATTCATAATTGAACTTTTTAATTAAGTCCTTCATTTAATCATCTTTTATTTAATTAAGTCAAACTTAATTAAATCCCGATTTTAATCCAACAATATCATCCTATTGTGTGTGACTCATTAGGTTCCCAACATAATTAATCTAATTAATAACGTTTATAGATCAAGAGCAAGATCTAGCAACCTATCATGACCACCCAAATGTTAAGGAGTTGATGTGACCCTATTGAAACCTTTTAGTAACCAACCTATCTATGTCATACGGTACTTTCACCATATATCTCAAAATGAGCATGAGCATGGTGCAGTGTCTATTCATACTTCAATCTATGTTCAATCTTGCAACTCAAGTTTAATAATCATGAATCTACGAGAAACGATTCCTCATAATTCATTCTACTTTGGCCAAAGACTTTAATTCAATTAACTATAGTTAAGGTCATTTGAGATATTTTTTCCACTGTCACTTGGACTGGTGAATCTTCTTTGGATCATTCATCCATCTACCATATGGATCATGCCATACCAAATGTACCCTTATTTGGTATCCATCCATTATGGACTTATTTGTAGTAAATCTACGTATGAAACACCTTATATTAGATGACTTAGTATTTCAAGTCTGAGGACTAGTTATACAACTGGCACATGAGAATATATTCCATAGACACTTGAGTAACTAATAGTAAATGGAGTTCTCATATGGATCATGTTCAATGAACTTGTTTCCACAAAACAAGCACCCATATGCTATTCCTAACTATCCCATACTTCAACTTATGGGACCAGTTGCATGCAACATTTGCATGGAGGCTTAATATATGCTAGTCTTTGTGCATTGTCAATGCAATGTCTTGACAAAACGATGACTAGGAATAGTTTTAGAACTACAGCTTTGATGCATAGGGATCTTATAATTGTAACTCTTTACAATTCCTTTGCAAGGCCAATATGTTTTATGGGCTTCATTCAATAAATGTTTTCATGTTAGTCAATCATGCCACTAACGTGGGAGAAAATCTTTGTCACTATAAAATAGTAACATATATAACATATATATAGTTAATCGACTGTGTATCGTATGTCCCAATTTGATTGGTTCATGGGCATACATTAACAGTTGTGTTCAAAATTATCAAGTTTAATTGAAACTATTCCAATAACTCTTATTTTTGTGTCACGTGTTGTCATGTTCATGACATGTTAATATTTATTTTATATAGATTTTGACATGTTATTTGTCTATTCGTTTCATGTTTATATTATTTTTATATTATGCTATGTTTTAAATTATTTTTTTGTGCCGTGTTAATGATGTGTCAAAATTTATATATACATATATGTAATACCTTGAAAAAGATTATAACACAAAAAATGCAATATGTTAATTAAAAAATTATAATTGTTTGCCACATGTAGTAAGTAATAAAAGGTAACTTTCATTTTATAATATTTTATAAGATATATGCAATCTCACACTTCGTGTGGATCTTATTTTTTATCAATGTGTAATGTAAAATTTACTTTAACGCATGACATAAAATGTAAAAAAGTAACTAAGATAAATATTTTATTTGCGTTTTGTGAATATGGGTTCATTTTTGCCTATCAATGAATTATAAAAAATAAAATCAAGGATATAATATAATTAAATGATCATAAATATGATACAAATATAAAAATTTTTAAATTTATTATTGGTTTAAATTTCACTTATACTAAAACCTTTTAAATTACATTATAAGATAATTATAATGAAATCATATTTATAACTATCTAATCTTATAGTCATTTTTTAAATTTTTATAGATTTGACAAATTCATGATTTCGTTCATGTTAGTGCTATAACTTAATATTATATTATGTTTTAGTTATTTTTATGTCGTGTCTAAAATTATCAAGTCCAATTGATATTAATTCAAATAACTTTCAATTTTATGTCATGTTAAATTTCAACAAGTTTGTATATTTATGCTGTGATCATGTTTTTTTTATGTCATATTGTATTTTAATTATTTTTAATGTCATGTTCATCTTAATATGTAATATTATTCAAGTAACTCTTAATTTTTGTTATATGCCGTATGATGATTGGTTCTTTCTGTTTTTTTTTTAAAAAAAGGTTATGTTAATTTTTGGCATTTATATTATTGAATAAAAAATTATTATATTGATAAATTATAGTTAAAAATTTAAATATTGAATAATAATAAGAAATGGGTTGATATAAGTAAATTTTTTTTAAAAAAAATAAGTGTTGAATTAAAAGAAAAATTTTTATGATAATTAAAAAAAGTCTATGTTAAATAATGCTTTAAGTTATAAATTATTGGTGAGTTGTTAGGCTTATATTTTTATTACTTTTTATTTCTTAATATGAAATAAAATGATGAATATAAATATAATTTAAATGAATTAAACTTTAATATCATCTTAATTTTTTTTACATATAATGTAAATATAATCAATCACATTCATGTATTCGCATTATATTCGTATTATATAATGTAAATATAATGTAAATATATGTATTTTATTTATCTTCAAATGAATAATAAAAAGGAAGCAACACAAATAATTAAATGCTAATTTATTTAAATTATCAGCAATTGACTAATTTTACTTGTTAATATTTAATTTTATAAAATATATTTAAAAATTACTCCTTTAAAGTTCCTAAAAATTATTATTTTTTTGTATTTTATCAATGATAAGTAAAAAAAGAATAAAGCACGTATTTTAATTTAGAAAACAAAAAGAAAGTCTGAAAAGGTTATTGGTATATACTATGCTAAACATGAAAGCTATGACAAAAGGGTGTTGTGAATGTATTAGAATGAAAGCTTACCATCTTTTTCTTCCCCTACCTTCAAAGCCAATTTTCTCTCTTCTTTAATCTTTCTTTGTCCTTTTTTTCCAAATGATTTAAATGAAAAATCAAATTTACCCTTACAACTAGATAAAACCAAAACAAAAATAATCTTGGCTTTTTTTTAAAAAAAAAAATACATATTGAATCCCTCCAAATTCTATTTTAATATATAATATTGTTAACCTACAACTACTATTAACCATGGCCGAGTTGCAACTCAAATTTTTTTGAAATTTCTTTCCTAGGCCAAAGTCAAGTCAAGCCCAAAAACTTATTTTATTTTTTATATGAAAATATTATTGTTATATCAAAATTTATATATTATTATAATTAAATTTAAATAAAAATATTTTTATTAATTAAAACAATAACTTGGGCCAGGCTAACCTAAATTTATGAAAATTTTGTCTAAAAATTAATCCATATAAATCGAGTCTACCAAGCCGAGCGAGTACCATGGCTAGCCAGAAATAAACATGTGAAGTTCATTTTTAATTAGTCATATATGGATAAAGCAACATATAAAAGTTGTTTTTTATTGGCTTCTGTTGTAAACGAGGAAACAAAGAATAATGGGCTTCTTTCTTGCAAAGATTAAATTTCCTTTTGTGCATTCTAGAAAGATTCAATGATTAAAAAAACAGAGCAAATCAACCGATTCAACAGATTCAACTGGAACTGGTAGGTTTGGCAGTTTAATACTGTAGATAGAACCAAAAATTTGCTGACCGAACAAGAACTGATAAAAAAAACTAAGAATCGAGAACCAAAAAAAAAGTAAAAACTCAATAAAATTAGACATTATTTTTAGAGAACACTAACACTGTTAGCCATTTCACCTAAAAACCAAAAATAAAAAAGAAGAAAATCACTAGTATCAACTAAAAGAAAGAAAGAGGATTTGTGAATGATATGAGCACTATTATTGTTCACAGCTTAAAATATTAAATATGTGAAACCTCTGAAAAAAAAAAAAAACAAAGAGAGAAACCTATACGAAACCTATGTAAAAAAAAGAAAAAAGTTGATGATGAGAATGATCCAGAAAGTTAGGCATTGGCACAGGGAAGGAAGGGAGGAATATTAAAGATGAAGGAAATTAGGGATTTGCTAAAAAAATTGAAACATGTTTTAATATTTTAGTTTCGCCTTCATATTGGAAAAGAAAATACTGTGAAGTCCGTCTAGCTTAAGAGCTTAAGTGGCCCACTTCATTTTCTTTTTGTTTACAGCTTTAGGAGAAAAGAGTTCAAATGTATCATGTTTTGGGCCACTTTATATCTAATATGGTTGAATTATCTGAATCAGACAATTGAATCAAAAATTAAAAATTCAATCAGTTTGACTTTCGGTTCAATTTTTTATTTTTTAAAAAGATCCATCTAGCTCTTCTAATCTTGACTATAGAATACAAGTTACATCCCACAGGAAGAGAGATAAAGCGGAAGTAAAAACACTAGTTGGATTTGATTTCGTCTGACGTAAGAAAAAACAGGCTATTTTGTTCTAATAGTGAAAGCAATTAAAAGAAATGAAAAAAAAAAAAGCCATTGGAACTTTAACTACGTGTAAAAATGCTTGAAATTTATCGTTGATAAAGAAGATGACAAGTTCAAATTGGCTCGAATCTTATTAACATGCTCCTCAAAAGCTAACTGCAGATAAATTTCTTATCTGCCTTCTTAAATTATGAAGCCAATTAAGTTGAACATTGTGAATATTGTAGAGCAACTACAGCTTTACAAGAAATTAGCTAAAACATGTTATTACTAGGCCATGGAATTTCAAAGTCCTATTTGTCATCAACTTCATCATATGCAAACAATCCGCATACTCTAACTAACCAATTGCGCCATTTATAGCACTCGTGCCTCCGAACCTCTTAGCCAAATCATACAATAAGAAATGCCCTCCCCTTGCCATCTTTCCATCGTTAAACTCCATATTCACATGCTGAAAAGTCAGTAGGTCCATAAAAGCGCACCAAAGTTCTTCATTATATTTCAAAGTATGAGTTCCCAAATGATCACTGTTTTGCCAACAACGGATCATCAATGTCTCATAGCTTTTGAGCTTGTTTACCTTATTTACATGTCTTCCGGCAAGGAAAAACCCTAGGGATGGTTCGAATCTAGCCAACGATGCAACAAGGAAGATTGCAAGAATATTGAACTTCAAATAACTCATCATTTGCTGCTTTTCTTATAAAATCTCAATATACAACCCTGTCAAGAAAATGAAGAAAAAAATAAAGACTGTGAACTTTGATTGGAGGCTCTTATTACTGCCTGTTTACTTGCACTAGAAATGATCGAAAAAATATAGATTAAAAGAAAAATCAATCATCTATCTTTTAGTTTTGATAAACATTAAACAATAATGATCCAAGAGGTTCTCATAAATTATACAAATGAAAATTTTCTGAAAGGCGTCTTTGACCTTTTCTGCCAGATGCATGCGTATTAAGCTATTGAGTTGTGGATTTAGCCATATCCAAAATTGTATTAATTTCCAATAACATGTAAAAGGAAATTTTTTTTTTTTTGAATTCATTCATGGCTACAAGATTTCAAGTTCATCCGATATATGGCACGTAGTATATAAGCTAATAGGGAACGAGGTTCATTGGATAAAAAATTGTCTAAAATTGCAAAAAGGACCTCAATGGACTAAAAATGCAAAAAATGCACCTAGATTAATTTAAAATGCATCAAAAAATTTCCTAAGAAATGGAACATTCGGCCAAGCATAGAAAACCTTGAAATTTTTTAAAAAAATTTTGCAATTTGGTCCCTAAGATTTCTAAAATAACTAAATGGCCCCAAAATGCTCAAAAATTGAAAATTCTATTTCTTAACCACAACTTACTTGATTTAGGCATGTAAATTCCCCTAAATGAGTTCAAAAATTTTTGAAAAAATTATAGAATAGTTCCTAGGGTTTGACCAAGCTAGGAAATAACCCTAAATGGCCTAAAAGATGTGAAAATTGCATTTTGACCCTTATATGTTTTGGCCAAGCTAAGGAACACCCTTAATGAGTTTTTAAAAATGGATAAATTATGAAACAACCCCTATTAGTGCTGCCATGAACCAAATCAACCCTTAAATGGCCTAAAAATTAAAGGAAAAATTACATTTTTTAACCTTAAAAATTTAATTGTTCATAAAATAACCCCTAAAAAATTTCACTTTTCATGAAACTAGACCTAAATGCATGTTAACATCACCTTAAGCTACTACTAAGCTCAACACAAAACAAAAATTCTCAAAGTAGCAATACCCAAGAAGAATCATAAACTAAATGTATAAGAAAATGCTAAACAAAACCATGCATGAGCCATGAAATCTATCAACATTAGGATTTATTTTAGCACATTTGAACATCATTTAGAGCATTTGACCTTTGAAAACATGTTTAATGAAATTTAAACAAAAAACAGGGAAGTAAGGTCATGGCTATAAGTTTAGCCCTTAAAGAATAAAATATGTCATGGCTTAAGCTAATCACCTTAATGAATAAGCATGAAAGATGAAGAGAACAAACTGAACATAATTTTAGAAAGAAAAACTAACTAAAAAAATTTGCCTTTCCTATAACAAAGTTCTTCATTTCAACACTAAAACTTTAAAAATATATTTTTTCCTAAGGAAATTTAGTTTATAAATTAGGAAAGCTAAGAGAATGTAAAAGAAATATCCTCCTCCATTTATAGGGGAGGAATTTGGCCAAGAGGTGAAACCACCTTGGCCGAATTTGATATCTATTTTTTATTTATTTATTTTTTGCGATTTATTTGATTGATTCTTTTATTTCTTATTTGGTGAGATTTCATTAATTCATGTCATATCCCCCCATGCTTCATGTCATAAATCTACTAACTTTGTCCCCTCTTGATTGACAAATTTAAATTTATTTTGATTGAAAATATCTACTATAAAAAGAAAAAATTTAATCCAATGGTGATAAATTTATTTGAATATTCAAAAATTAATCTAATGGCTAGGAATCTATTGAAAAATTCAACCTTAATTTTGATTGGTTGGAAAAAAATTGATAAGTCAAAATTTGAATAAAAATGCCACATGTATAACATACTTTATAAGCTAGAAATAAATAAAACTCAATCCAATGGCCATCAACACATCTTACTAGTCAAAAATTAATCAAATAGTTGGTAATATGTTGGAAAATTCCACCTTAATCTTGATTGGTTAAAAAAAATAGTTGAATATGCCACATGGATTTTACTTGTATAAAGAACTCCTACATGTAAAAGCACATAATAAAAGAATTCCCATACCAAAATTTGAGTTTTAAATTATATGTTAAAATTTGAAGGATAAAATGGTTAATAAAAAAAATATTCACATAATTAAAGTAAGTGACTATCAAATTAAGAAAATTTTATGGCAATTCTAAAAGGATTAGGTGAAAAATTCAAGTGGATAAAAAAGAAAATTCTAATTACAAAAATTCATTTTTGAAAAATGCAAGAATAAAAAATCCACTTATGTAATCCAATTAAAATTCACATGTATTAAATATTTAACTAAAAGAAATTAAAGTGTTGGGGTCACTACTTAAAAAATCTCATGACAAAATTTAATCAAAAGGACTAAAGTGTAAAGAATGAAAGTTGAATTAAAACCAATATACACAAATGGGCAATTAAAATTTTATATGTGATAAAATTCAATCAAAATTTTAATCATGTAAAATTCTAATTAAGAGACCATAATTTAATTGAAGAAATTAATGTGCAATAGGCTCTAATTTGAAATCAAATGGAAGAAATTAAGTTAAAAGGGCTAAATTAGGAAAGAAAAAAGAAGTTAGATTAAAATCGATGTGATTGAGTGGTGAATCACAAATCCACTATGATAAGCACAATTAAGAATTTAATCATGTAGGAATTTCAATTAAAAATTCATAAGGAAAATTTGTGTCAAGAAAATGTAAAAATCCATTTAGAAAAAAATTTAAATGGAAAGTTAAGAAAAAAAAAGTTCAATTAAAATATTTAATTAAATAAATGCAAAGAAAGAATTTCCCAAGATCTCATAAAAAATTATATTTCCATGCAAAAGGAAGTTAGTGGAGAATTTCATGTACTAACATTCAAAGTAAGATTTTCATAAATAAAATATATATTTAAGAAAATATCCTAAGTGTTGAATTCTAAAAAAAAATTCTATATTAGAAAAAAATGTAATTAGTATGAGGAAATCTCACGTGTGAAAAAAAAGATAATTAAAAAATTTCAAACTTGTAAAAAGTTTAAAAGAAACACTCTTTGGAAGAAAATTTTTTATTCATAAAAAGAAAAGAAGTTCAAAAATGACTTTGATTCTAAAAAATCTTGGTTAAAAACACTTAATTGAAAGTATATAAAAAGATCGAAAACCCTAAACTTAAAAAAATTTTATGACCAGGAAACTCGTAATACTGTCAAAAGTTCAAAATTAATTAAAAAATAGCAACTTGACACCTTGTGATATAAATGCCAATACAGACTTTTCTTGTAAATTTTTTTATTTTTCAGAATGATTATCGGCATAAATAATTCATGGGTATCAACAAAAATATATGATGATCAACTTATAAAATTTCACAAAAAAATTTAAAAATTTTTCTAAAAATAGAAAATTTTGACCATGATATCATATCCAAAAAATAAATTTTGAAAATTTGAAAAAGGTATTTTAAAAGCAAATTTTCATTTCCAACATTTGTCTTTTTCATCCAAGATTTATTCTCTATAGACCCCAAAATTACAATCTTTTGAATATGTGCCTAAGCAGTTATTTTAAAATGACCAAATGGTCTCGAAAAGGCTTGATTCGCTTAAAGAAGATTGACCCCTTCCAAGGTGATCACTTGGTTCTTGATCTCAAATATTTCAGACCATCAGCGAAAAGGCCCAGATGAAATTAAGTGTCTAAATCCCCCATGTCTTATAAATATCCACTAATAGTGTTCTTCCAAAAATGTGAACTTACTTATCCTGAACCCTCTAAACTAAACCTTCAAGGAATTCTTTTTATAATGTTTTTCCAAGCTTGATTGCACTTCATTGACCATCTTTTCATGTTCAATGTCACCATGGCATAATCAATTTTGAATTTTGAGTCTTCCAACTCTTCAAATTTAAATGTCAATTTTTTGTCAATATTTGACTTTCACTTTGACTTGGTTAACACTTGATTTTGTTGTTGACTTTAATTTTGACTTTTTACAAGCCTCCTTTAACTTCGGTTGTTTTAAATAAGCATGGAGTATCAAATGCGTAAGCGAGAACTCACCAAGCATAAGGAATTTGTCAAATAATGAACCTTCTAAACTAAACCCTCAAGGAATTCTTTTTGTGATGTTTTCCCAAGCTTGATTGCACTTCATTGACCATCTTTTCATGTTCAATTTCACCATGGCATAATCAATTTCAAATTTTGAGTCTTCCAACTCTTCAAATTTGCATGCCAATTTGTTGTCAATATTTGACTTTCATTTTGACTTGGTTAACACTTGATTTTGTTGTTGACTTTAATTTTGACTTTTAAAATGAGCCTACTTTAACTTTGATTGTTTTCAATAAGTATGGAATATCAAATGCATAAGCGAGAACTCACCAATCACAATAACAATAGCAATACCAGTGCCAAGATCCCTATCCCCTTATACAAGAAACACTAGTTAGTTCTTCAACAACTACTTCATTAGTCTTATGATCATGCCAAACATGACTAGTTGCTTATTAGGTTCATCTGATCAACCATTTTTTCACCCTCAACATCAACATCGAGGGGATTAGTTGCCATATTAGTAGGAAAATATGCAAATCGATATAAAAAAGGCTTAAACTTAAAATGAATAAAACAAAAACTTACATACTTTTTTAATCATCAACATTTACTGCTAAACTAATACCAAATAGCAAAACAATGCTAGAGAATATTTCTCAAAGTAATATATTGACTACAGTGTTACCATATGCCTTTAAACCAATAGATTCAAACATGAGATATACAATCATTTAACTATAAACCAATCACTAATTGTAATAAAACAAGGTTTTCCTTTATGTCAATGGTATAATTGACTATCATGCTTAAGAGGCCTTGCGAAGGAATTATATAGTGTTATAACCATAAAATCCTTA
Organism: Adansonia madagascariensis; assembly: GCA_038381835.1. Taxonomy (NCBI): domain Eukaryota; kingdom Viridiplantae; phylum Streptophyta; class Magnoliopsida; order Malvales; family Malvaceae; genus Adansonia; species Adansonia madagascariensis. The sequence goes on from JBBYHL010021347.1 coordinate 11,016, forward strand.
TGCATCAAAGTGAAGTTCTTAAATAAGCTCCCAGTCATTATATTATTGAGAAGGGGCATTAGCAATGCTGAAAAACGAGCACATGTTGTGCCTGTTAACTTATGAATTAAACAACCGGTACGATAGATTAAAGTATGTGAAATATTTGAGATATCATATTGGTGTTTGTTTAAGGAAACAAGTTCGCAAAACATGGCCTGTATTAGAACTTCACTTGATGTTGGTCACTCAAGTGTCTATGGAAATGTACTCTTATGCCATTCATGTAAATAGTTATCTAACTTGTGATAGTAGGTTATCTTCTATGTAGAGTGTCAAACTTAAAGACCATAACAACCATGTCCACTTCGATGGATGCATAAGGTAGCGTAGTGTTACATATTCCATGAAGCATATGAAGGTGATGGGTGATCCAAAAAGGATTCACCATTCCTTGTGACGTCAGAGATGTCTGCAATTGTTTTTAACTATGGTTAATCTAATTAAAGTCTTAGGCCTAAGCAAAGTGAGTTTTGAGGAATAATTTCTCATATATTCATGATCATTAACCTTAAGTTGTAAGAACTAACTAGATTAAAGCATGGGTAGGCACTATACCATCTCCTACTTAGTCTAGGATATTTGGAGAAAAAACTAAATTACATTGATAGGTTAGTCACTAAAAGGTTTTTGAAGAGATCACACATGACTCTATAATATTTTGGTGGTCATGATTGGTTGATAGATCATGTTCTTTATCTGTAGGCATTCATCGTTAGACTATGGTACAAGCCCATTGCCAACATGTTGGGAACCTAATGGGTCATGCACAAAAGGATGGAATTGTTAGATTACAATTGAGATATAATTATGACTTAATTAAACAAACAGTAAGTTAAATGAAGGACATAATTAAATAGTTCAATTAAAGTTTGGTTAAGACATAAATTTAGAAGTGTGAAATTTGATTTTTGTTGTCTTTTTATTACCAGGAAGCTAAAATTATCTTATCATAATTTATTGTCTTAATTAAGACATTCCATGTCCAAACAGTTAGATCTTGTGTTGGAGTGAAAAAAAAAGTTTCATTTGGACTAAGTTTGATTGAAAGTCAAATTGTTCACCTTCTTGACGCCGTAACATGGCCTGGATACGAATCTTAACCAGCCTGACTTAAAATGGTAGATGTACCCCTTGTTCCTATATATATATATATATATATCTATATATCATTATTCTCTTCTATTTTAGGGGCCGTTTCGTTATTATTATTCTTTATTTTTTCACATCTAGAGACTGAGTTGTCGAGATGAATTGCTCACTTGACTTAACTCTAAATAGTCATTACAAAATGACCATTTATTTTGGAGTCACCTCCAATCTATTTTGGCTAGATGAGATTGTTAACCTGTCGGAGTTTATATTTTAAGGATTACGAAACCTATAAGAACAAACTTCAAGGTCTATGCTTGTACGTACAAGAGATTGCATGAAAGGGTCCTAGACTCGACTACAATCAAAAGTAAGAATCGACCTTCTCATGATGCTCGGCAATCAGTACCTTATTAATCATGTGTTAACATAAATTTTGATTTTTATTCAATTTCAATATTCGATATTTAATTATAATTCTCATACATGATATTTCATTAAACAAATTTATTATTCTCAGAAAGTTAGGTCTTTAATATTTTTTGAAATCAAAATATCTTTCTTACCCTCTCGAAGAACCAGGAGAACATGAAGTTTTTATCATTCTCTATCGTACCACCCTCTTGGAGAGCCGGTGAAATATGAAAGGTTTTAAAAATCAAAATATCTTTTGTACCCCGCTAGAAAACCGATGGAATATAAAAGGTTTTATTTTTACAAAAATTGAAAAATCTCGACTTTCTATTTGAAAATTATATCTCGTTATTAAAATAATTCGTAAAATCCCTCTCATATACTAGGAGAAATTTTACGTGCTTTAACATTGGAGAAATTGCCTTAATTTGCAAAAAATCCAATTTTTTGATAATATTAAAAATTATTCTAAGACTCAGTTTAGACAAATTATACTAAACTCTACTCTAAGGATCTAAATTTGATCGATTTGACCAACATGTCCTCTAAAGTACATCTTTGATGTAAAAGTATCCCAATGACACTAAATGACTCGGTTCTAAAAATAAATTAATGAAATGTTACTAAAGTGTACCTTTGACATATAAGTATCTCAGTACCCTAAAAGTTCTAAAACTTTATAAACAAATGAACCTATTCCTACTATACACCTTCAACGTAGAAATATCTCGGTGATCACATAGGTCTTGGTTCTAATTTAAATTACCAAAATGTCCCTAATGTCTACCTTCGACATCTAAGTACCCCAATAACCTAGAGGGCTGGATGACTTGATAAAAGATGAACCTATCCCTATTACGCGCCTTCAACATATAAGTATCCGGGCGATCATAAAGGATTCAATTCTAAGGTAAATTACTAAAATAACCTTATGGTTTACCTTTGACATATCGTATCCTTGATAACCTAAAGGGGTGAATGACCTGCTAAAAGATGAATCTATTATGCACCATTGAAATATAAGTATCCTAGTGATCATAAAGGATTCAGTGCTAAGCTAAATTACTAAAATACCCCTAGAGTTTGCCTTCGACATATAGGTATCCTGGTAACCAAAAGGGCTGGATGACATCATGAACAAACGAACCTACTCTTGTTGTATGGCTTCGACTTATAAGTATCCCGATGATTGCATAGGACTTTATTCTAAAAAAATTACCAAAATACCCCTAAGGTATACCTTCAACCTATAAATATCCTAGTAACCTAGAGGACTTGAAAATGATATGAAATTACTATTATACCCTCCATGGGCAACTTAAATATCAAGATAGACATAAAATGCAAAAATTCTAGTGGGTCCCTAAACTTTTCAAAATTGCATTTCGTACCTTAACAAAAAATTGAAAGAATACAAAAAGTCTTAATAATTTCTACACCCTTACAGAAGACCATAAGAATGTTAAAAATATTCCCAAAATGTCAAAAATATCATATTAAAACTAAAATACAAAATTTTTCTAAATGGTCCCTAAAATTTTTAAATGTTACAATTTAGTCCCTATACAAAATAAACTTATAATTAAACATGAAATACATCACAAAAAATTATGGAAATTATGTCCAAAATCATATAATGAAATCAGGCAAGCACATATGTTCTTGGAACGAGAAATTTATAATTTTACAAATAAGTCCTTAAACTTTGCAAAATTACATTCGTATCCCAACAAAAAACTAAAAGAATACGAAAATTGTAGTAATTTCTATACCCCTACGAAAGACCATAGGAATATTAAAAATATTTTAAAATTAAAAAAGACCATTCTACCCCTAAATGCTAAGTTTGCTAAGTGGTCCTTAAAATTTTCTAATTTTGGAATTTGATCCCTACATGGAAAAACACCACAAAAAATCATCAAACATATGACAATTAACCTTTGAAACACATCAAATATTCTCATAAAGATTTGGTTGGACACCTTGGCCTTGAAACAAAATTTTTTACTTTTTTGCAAACTAGTCCCTTAACTTTGTAAAATTACAAATTAGCCTCAAAATGTAAAAAATGCATAAAATATGTTTGAAAATGCCTAAAACATTTCTTCCATGGTGTTAATGTATTTCGATCAAGCAAGGATAATACATAAAAATTGAAATTTTTATAGTTTAATCCCTAAATTTCCTATTATTGCAAAACAACCTAAAAACCAAAAAATCAATCCTATTAAATTCGACCAAGGTAAGGAGTAAGCATGCATCAACATTTTGCAATACAAAATCATGAAAGCAACCATGAATAAATATCATCAAACTTAAAAACAAAAATAAAATCATAAAAATAAATATATAAATATGCAAATTAACATATTTAGATGAAACTATTAAGAAAAACAATATAAACATAAACATATATATACAACAAAACTAATATCTCCTTAATAAAAATAATATTTCATAAAAAAAATCAAGCTTTAACTAAAAAAACTTAAAAATTTAACTATAACAACAAATATATCGAAAATTCTTCATTGTCAACATGTTAGCCTTTCAACATGGATGAAAATCCATTAGCTTAACATGATTTTGACTCATAAAAATGAAGAAAAATGATGGAAATAAGCAAAAATTACTAGGTTTCTACATGAAATTACCTTGAAAGGCTTGAAAACTTAAAAACTCTTGAAAAATTTTAAGAAAAATGGCTAAATTTGGCTATGAAAATCATTAGCTATTTGTGAAAAATTGTCCCATGGTTTTCAAGGAGGGAGGGTCGACGAAAAGGTCCCCAAACCTTCTTGACCGAATGGCCTTTTATCTTTTTCTTTTCTTTTCTTTTCTTTTTTGGTATTATTTTTATATTTAATATTTATTGAATTTGATTTTTATTAATTAAATAATTTGATTTAAATTAATTAACTTTGTCATCTTATGGATGGTGTCATGCATGATCTCATCAATTCTAGAGATTTTTAGAAGATATTTATATGATGTGTAAAATTATATCATAAAAATTAATTAGAAGGACTAAATAAAATTTAAAAAATTATGTATTTGAAATAAAATTTTATACAAAAAATTTAATTTATTCTAATAACAAAATGAATTTTAATGTTAAAGAAAAAATTTATAAATTATAAACTCGTAAAATTTTACGGGAAAAACCCTTATAGGAAAAAATTGTTACATTGAAAAAAATGCAAAACTCACAAAATAATTTAAATTTTCACAAACTGATTTCATATGAATTTAACAATAACACTTGAAGAATTTAAAAAATTATAAACTCAAAAAAGTCCTTAAAAAATTTACGGAGTAGAAAACTCTATATTTTGAAAATAAAAAAATTATGAAAAAATGCAAAACTTATATAATAAAAATGAAATTTTCAAAAATGATTTAATATGATTTAAAAATTAATATTTTAAGAATTTTAAAAATTATAAACTTAGAAAAATCTTCCTAAAAAAAATTATAGAATAGAAAAATCTGTATTTTAAAAACAAGAAAATTTTAAAAAATGCAAAACTCATAAAAGAAAATGAATTTTGAAAAACTGATTTAATAGTGGTTAAATGGAAATATTTAAACAATTTTAAAATTCAAAACTCGAGAAAATTTTACCAAAAATTTTACAAATAAAGGAAAGCTCATATTTTAAAACATGTAAATTTTAAAAAAAGTACATTGCAACTCATATAAAATGAATTAAATATTGAAAATATTAATTTACAAAATGATAAAGATGAAAATCTAATATCTAAAATAAGTATTTACCAAAAAAATTTATGAACAAAATACTCGAGATATAGTGAGAAATTCAAAAATGAGTGGTAAATTGCCAACTTGATATCTCATGGTAAAAAATACCAATATGAATTTTTCCTTGAATATTTATGATTTTTGGAGTGCATATCAATATAAATACCACATTAGCATTTGTAAAAATATACAATGGTCAACTTCCCAAATTTAATGAAAGATTATCAAAAAATTCTTAAAATGAAAAATTTGACCATGATAATATCTACATAAACAAATTTAAAAATTTTATGAGTACAAAGTTAAAAGTTAATTATTTTACATTGATACTAGTCTTTTTTGTCCGAGATTTACTCTTCATAACCCTTGAAATGACACTAATTTTATCATATGCACCTACAGTCATTTAAGCACAATTAAATAGGTCTTGATAATAAACATTCCCCTTGAAGGACTCTACTAGAACAAATGTCTAATTTTATATCTCGAATATTTTTAGATTGACAGGGAAGGAGGTTTGGACAAAATTAAGTGTCTACACTTGAGAGCCTTGGTTGATTAGGACCCCCCTTTATTTATCTTATTTTGTAACTATCAAATAATTATATCAATCAAGATAAACTAGATACAATTTATTTAAGATAAGTTAAGAGTTAAAATTTTGAATAAAAACTCTTCATGAGCCTATCTTAGCTATTTAAGCAAGTTGTGTATAGCTTAATTTTGAACCGGATAATTAGGATTTAATGTAGCATTGGTCGAAAATCCATGTTGACCTATTTAGGATTGGGTTCAACTGAGACACTAATAGTTAGTGTCATGATTGAATCTTGATACCTTAAGGTAAAAGAGTTTCATTTGAAGTGGGAGATTTGATGTTGATTAAACCACTTCCTCCCTAAAAATACTAATAGGTGCACTAGTTAAGGTGGGAATATGATAAGTCTAATTTCTTTCATTGGTTTGAATTTTCCTAGTGAGAAAATAAAAAGTGAAAGGAATCAACGAAGAAGTAGCTTTTATCGATCCCTAAACCATTCACATATTTTTTTGTTGTTTTTCTCGTAATCAAAATTAAAAATTGTATTTAATTTTTCTTAGAAGTGAAAAACATCTTATTAAATTTTGGTTGAGGTAAAACACCTTCTAGTTAGCATGAGAGAACCACTGGACATTGAAAAGGTTCTAATTACTACCAAACCTCTCAAGAAGCCTAAGCGTAATTTAATCAATGTCTATAAGTCTTGGATCACCCAAGATTGCGTTATCTTTGAACTAGGTAATCTCTCATCAAATGGGTGATTTAATTTCGTAACTTATTGAAATTTGTTACTATATGCAACCCACATCTTAAAATCTTAGAGAAGTTCGACTATTTCTAACTTTAATCTTCCACTGCTATTTTCATTACTTTTATCAATCTTATTTGTTTCTAGGTACATGGTTGTTGTTAACATGTCGAACGCTAATCCAACATGCTAGAATTAAACAAATAATTTGTATTTTCTCGTATTGGGAATGGGATTTAATTGTTGAATGAATTGCATGACTAACTTACCCTTAAATGACCATTATGAAATGATCAAATAATTCAGAGTCGCCACCAATCTAGTTTTGGCTAGGTGAGATTAGTCACCTACAAGAGCTCATATTTTAAAGGTTATGAAACCTTTTAAAAAAGCTCAAGGTCTAACTTTATACCAAAGTTTGCATGAAAGGGTTCAAGAGTCAGTTATAATCATGAGTAAGGATCAATCCCTCTCATGACACCAGGAAATTGATACCTTTTAATTACATGTTAACTAAAGTCTCTATATGATTGATTTTAATTTTTTTCAATATTTAATTACAATTTCCCATTTTCAAAATTGTTTATAATTAATATTATTTTCCATTTTAATTAAATCAGTTTTTTTTATTTTTTTTGAAAAACAAAATATTTTTCCACCCCTCTAGAAAACTTGAAGGAATACAAAAGCTTTCTTTTTGGGAAATTGAAAATTCCAATTTACTTGTTTAAAAAGGGTATTCCTTTGTATAAAATAATTGATAAGGTGACTTTCATATACTGGAAACACACCTAAGAACTATTTTAACTCAAGGATATTACCTCAAATTTTTGAAAAAACTATATTGTAATTAACAGATAAATATATTAAATTAAAAGCATGACATCATGAAAATGGCTCCGAAAGCACATTCATGAAATTGCAAAATGATCCTTTGATTATGCAAAATAATCAACATGGATCTAGCATGCACGTACATTATGGAATGGTCCCTAAATTATAGAAAATGATTTAAATGAGAGAAATTTTTGCATAATAATTCCTAAGTCATGGAAAATGATTTAAATATATCTAAAATACATGAAATCACATGAAAGTCCCTTGATTATGAAAAATGACCTAAATGACCCTAACATTCATAAAATTACATAAAAGTCCCTAGATCAAAAGAAATGACCTAAATGACATTAAAATGCATGGAGTGACATAAAAGTCCCTAAGTCATGGAAAATAACATAAATAACCCCAACACACGTCAATTGCATAAAAATCTCTAGATATAAAAAATAATCTAAATGACATTAAAGTGCATGAATGACATAATAGTCCCAAAATTATGGAAAATGACCCGAAATGACTCCAACATACTTAAAATTATATAAAAGATCCTAAAATGACAAATTACTAAAGTAACCCTAAGATGCATGAAATTGCATAAATGGTCTTAAAACATGGCAAATTATTAAAATGATTTTAAATGCAAGAAATTGCATAAATGGTCCTAAATCATGAAAAATTATTGAAATGCTCCTAATACGCATGAAATTGCATAAATGGTTCTAAATCATGGCAAATGACTGAAATGGTGCAAAAATGCATGAAACTACATAATAACCCTTAAATCATGAAAGATTACAAAAATGACCCAAAAATGACCCAAAAATGAATGAATTGATTAAATGGTCTTAAAACATGGCAAGTTACAAGAATGACCCTAAAATACATAAGAATGCATATGTGGTTCTTTTAAGCTTCTACGACTCGTAATACACCCATAAACATTTTTTCTCAAAAATCATACAAATATGGCATGAACATAAATAGATTTATTATTATGCATGGTAATGTTGTCAACATTATAATATTTTCATGGAAAATGCATGGACATGTAAATAATATTATAAAAATTATCATAAAATGCATGAATCTTATATAATATGAAACATGGATAACATGTCAAGTAAAACTAGGGTTGAAACATGAGAAATTACTTGATGAAAACCACATGAAAACTAATAAACTCAACATAAAACATTTTGAACATAAGTTTTCTTGAAGGAAATATGATTTTTTAAGAAACTTTTAAAAAAAATCAAAGAAAATGAAAAAAAAAGATTTGGAGATCATAGCTCAAGATTTAGCCATAAACATGGTTTTACACCTTTGGCTCAAATCATCATCTATGCATGACTTAGGATCCTCAAGCTCGCATAAGATGAAGAGAAAAATGGACAAAAACAAATATAGAAAACAATGTTGGATCAGACTTGAAGAAACTCTTCATTTTTCACATTTTTTTTCTCATTTTTCATCTCTATTTTTTTTTTTTGCTGAGAATTATCTCTCTCTTCTATTTTAGATGTCCAAGGGAATTAAAAACCTCCGTTGGCTTATTGCTTCTTATCCTTTAGACAAATAATTTCATCCAGCCTTTTTCTTTGAAAGTTTAAAACATCGGAGACTTAGAACCTAATGGTTGTTCGGTGGGGGTTGACCTCCTCCAGGTGGCCTAGGCATTTTCAAGACTTATTTAGCCATGCCTAAATGGCCGCTCGTGCACGTGAAGAAAAAATTACCATTTCGAGGGTTATCAAGCACAAGACTTAAATAAAAAAATGAATATTAAAGAAAAAAATTAGTTTTTAAATACCTTTTTATCAAAATTTGAAATTTGATTTTATATATGATATCACAATCAAATTTACTATTTTTAGAAATATTTTTGGATTTTTCGTGAAATTCTGAGAGTTGATCATCTATATTTTTATCGATGCTTGTGTAGTATATATTTTGATACTTACTTCAAAAAATTTAAAATATTTAAGAAAAAATCTATATTGCCATTTTATACCATGACGTGTAAAGTTGTTAAATTTAGTAACTAGTTTTGAATTTTTTACAGTACCATGAGTACCCTATTTACAAGATGTTTTTCAATAAAACCTGATCTTCATTTCACATTTTCATCCTCGTTATTTTTATTATTTAATGTTTTGAGTAATGCATTAAATTTTTTATGGATTCCCATATGTTAGAATTTTCTTGTTTCTGTATATAATTTCCAAATCTTCATAAAAAGCCTTTTTAGTTGATTTCCTTGACTAGGAATTTTTCCATAGAAATTATTTGAGTTTCCACTTATTAAATATTCTCTCATTTATTTTATTTATTTTTATGAGCCAAGGATTTTTTTTATAGGCTTAAGATTTTCCATTTTAGTTAATAGGCCCTAAAACCCATTTTATTTTCCAATAAGCCCAACAAACTTGTCAAGTCCATTATGTTTTCTCGATAAGCCCAACAAAGCCCAACATGTCGAGTCCACTAATTTTTTATGGGTTATTGATGGTCTTCTCACTTGATTAAATTCTTAATTCAATTTATCATGTAAAATTTTATTTCTTGAATACATAATTCTTAATTTGTTACAATTTAATCCTTTTAATTCATTTTTATGGAATTACCAATTATGATTTTTGCAATTGTGATTTTATTTTATTTTTCATTTTCAAGATTTTGCTTATATTAATTTTAATTTTAGAATTTGATAATTTAGTTGCATGAGGACTAATTTAGTTGGAATTGAATTTTTCCTAACTAATTTAGTTTAATTCTAACTATTTCATTAGTCAAGATTATTCAAACCATCATGAAGCCTAAGATTAGATTTATGACTCATACATGATGAGATACAGAAAGACAAAAAATTTTAATTGATTCTTATCAAAATGAAAATATATATTAATACGTAAAATTAAAAATATGAAAAAAAAAAGCTTGAAATTTGGCCAAGGAATTTTTCATCCCCTAGCCAAATCCTTCCCCTATAAATAGGGGAAGGATGGTTTATTTTAGAAGGAACTGCTTTCATAGAAAAAAGTTCCTTATTTTCTTAAGAATTCTCAAGTTTTTCAAGTTTTTAAGCTTTAAAGGTAGAATCACTTAGAAATATTTTGATTTTTGTTTATTTCATTCATATTTATTTTTTTAGTGAGCCTTATGACTACTTCTGTTCATGGATTTTCATCCACGTGCAAAGGCCAAGTATGAAGGCCATGAACAATTTTCTTGATTTAGTTGTTAAATTTGATTTTTCATAATAATAAGTTGATTTTCATCAAGAAAATATATGTTTATGGTGGAATGATGTTATCTTTGTATGTACATAATTTTGTTCCATTTTGCATGGTACTTTCATGTTGATGGTCGATAAATTATGTTGATGTGTTCATTTATTTCATGATTTCATGCCTGTTGATGATGATTTGAGCTTGGTAGAAACTAGGATATATTTTTATGTTGTTATTCATAAAATTATGTTGAGCAAAAAAATTTTTTTTGGTTATTTATTGTGAAGACTGAATATGATGATGGCCTTTTGATGAAGTTTCATGCTTGTTTTACTGATATTTAAGACTATTTTGTAATATTTGAAAGTTTAGGGGACTAAAAATAATTTTCCCAAAATTTTGTAGAGTCTTGGATAAGTACATCCAAGCTTGGCCGAATCTTGTTTGTATGATTTTGTGAAATTTTTACTTTTTTGGGCCATTTTATAATTATGAAAAATATAGAGACCAAATTCCAAAATTCTTTTTAAAGCCATCCAAGCTTGGTCGATTTCTTTATGTAACCTTTAGGGGTGTTGTTATGCATTTTTAACGTGTTTAAATGCATATCATACATTTCTACCCTTTTAGGGTCTTTTTATAATTTTATAAACTCTAGGGACTTATTTGAAAAAATTAAAAATTTTTGTTCCAAGGCCTAAGGTGATTGGCCAATTAGTCCTAGGGATTTTTGGTGAATTTTCCACGTTAATTTTGATGCGTTTGAAACTTGTTTGTGATTTTAAGTCATATAAGGACTAAACGGTAAACTTAGAAAAGTTTGGAATCCATTAGGTAAATCCTTGGATTTTAGGGTTAATTAAGTTATTTCAACATCAAATCATCCATTTAAGGTGTTTCAGACATTTTAGGAACATTTTTAGCATTTTTAGTCATTTTAGGGTTAAAGTGCAATTTTGAAAAATTTAAAGACCTAGTAGCAATTTTTTCACTTTGGGTCATATTCAATCTTTAAGCTACCCATCCAGGGTTAAATTGTCATTTCATATCATTTTTGAACCCTTTAGGTTACCGAGATACTTTCATGTCAAAGGTAGATCTTAGGGACATTTTAGTAATTTACCTTAAAACCAAATCCTAAGTGATCACAGGGATACTTTTATGTCAAAGGTGCATATTAGGGATAAGCTTATCCTTTTATGATTTCATCGAGTCCTTTAGGGTTACTAAGATACTTTTATATCGAAGGTATACCTTAGGGATATTTTAATAATTCACTATAAAACCAAGTTCTTTAAGGTCACCGGGTTACTTTCATGTTAAAGGTGCACTATAAGGGACATTTTGCTCTTTTCAAGCAAACCCAAGTCCTTATAATCTAGTATTCTACTTTTCATTAAAACTAAGTCTTAGGATAACCCAACCCAAGGCAATGTCTCCTAATTAAAATAGTACCTAGAATGTCTTCCAACATATGGAAGGGGTTTCACAGATTATTTTAATAATAAGATATCTTTTTTAAAATTTGAGTGAAATCAAGATTTTTTAAATTTTGTAAAAATAAAACCTTTCGTATTCCTTCGATCTTCTGGTGGGATGCAGAAGATATTTTGGTTCTAGAAAAATTAAAAACTTAATTTTTTTAGACAGAATAATAAATTTAGTTTAAGAAATTTTGAAATACAGGGATT
>JBBYHL010021499.1:0-11073 GCA_038381835.1 Adansonia madagascariensis
TTACAAAAATAAGCACATAAACATGTAATTTCACCATAATAACAAGAAAATACTAAAAGAAATAAAATATATATGAATATATATATGACAAACACAACACCAAAACCAACATCATATCAACATAAACATGATTCATGAAGAAAAATATTTACGAACAAGAAAAAAAAAGAATAAAATCTAGGAAATTAGTTCATGGCCATTATGCTTAGTTTTTCAATATGGATAAAAAAAATCCATGAACTTAAGCACATTTTTTGCTCACCAAAGAGAAGAAAAATGTATCAAACAAACAAAAATTCAAAGATTAAAGTAGAGATTTACCTTAGCAAAGCTTTGAAATCTTTTTTTTTAAGTTTTTTTTTCAACTCTTTTTTTTTGCCTTCCTAAAAAATCTAAAAACCCTATGAAATAACATCCCCCCTATTTATAGGGGGAGGACTCGGCCAAGGAGGATTTTCATCCTCCTTGGCCGAAAGTTTCCATGCCATTTTCAATAGAATTTTTTTTATTATTTTTATTATTTTTTTATATTTTTTTATGTGAAGTTTGCTTGTTAGGTTAGAACTAATAAATGTATGTCATAAGCCCATACCTTAGTCATTTTAGAGTGATGTCATGCATGACATTATTGATTTCTAGAGATATTTTATTGATATTCATACATAATATGTAAAATTATACCGTAAAAATTAACTAAAAGATTAAATTGTAAAAATTAAAAATTATTTTTTTTTAATAAAATTTCAAATGATCAATTTAATTCAATTTAATACTAAAAATAAATTTTTTTATGTACAAAAAAATATTTAAAAATAACAAACTCGTAAAATTTTACGAGAAAAACCTTTGCCGAGAAAAAATTGACAAATATGAAAAAAAACTCAAAACTTGTAAAATAAATTTCTTTTTTACAAACTGAATTACTATGGGTTAAAAAATAATATTTAAAGAATTTTAGAAATTATGAAATACGAAAAATCCTACTGAAGAAATTTACGAAGTAGAAACTCTGTATTTCGGTAACAAAAAAAATTCTAAAATTCATAAAATAAATTGAAATTTTCAAAATTGATTTAATGGGTGTTAAATGACAATATTAGATGAATTTCGATGTTTAAAACTCGAGAGGATTCCACCAAAAATTTTACAAGTAAAGAATAACTCGTATTTCAATACCGAGAAATATTACGAAATTTTATTGACACTGAAGTAAAACAAATTCAATACCACATATTATTCAAAACATTAATTTCTAAAGTGAAGAAAATGAACTTGTAAAATTTTTAAAAATAGATCAACAAGAAACAAAAGTAAAATTTACGAGCACGATACTCGTAAGACTACAAAATTCAAAATTAATTTATAAAATTTAGTAGAAAATGCCGATACATATTTTTCCTTGAATATTTATAATTTTTCGGGGTGAGAATTAGCATAAAACCACACCGATGTCGGTAACAATATCTGACCATCAATTTCTCGAGTTTTTTCAAAAAAAATCTTAGAAAATTTTTAAAAATAGAAAAATTAACCATGAGATCATTCGCAAAGGTAATTTCCAAAATTTGTCAAGAACTTGTTCAAAAAAAAAATTCCTTTGCAGATATGTCCTTTATACTCGAAAAATGAATTTTTCTATCATGTGCATATATAATTATTTACCTATAACTGATTAAAATTACAAAAATATGAAACCCCTCTGGTGTAAGTTGACCTCCATCAGAGTACCCAGTACACTTTTATTTTCGGATATTTAAGACTTTCGAGGAGAGACAACCCGAACGAATTTAGGTGTCTACAGTTGCCCTTCTTTGTCCGTTGCTGAGAATCAAGAATAGGACAAAGACTAAATAGACATAATTTCGTCTGGGCCACAAAGTTCAAGAAAAGCATGATATGAACATATATATTAGAGTTTACTGATTTGAAGGGGACCTTTCAACCTATAGTGAGGTTAAAATTGAAAATAAGTTGGTTGGGGCGAAAATGCACAAACCAACCAGTAAGACAAAATGACTAAAACCAAGCAGTCAGGTCAACAAATGAAATAAGTTACTCGGGACTAGGTCGACGGGTAGACAAAAAATACAAAGGTAATACCTAAGGTTAAACATAATAAGTTCGACTAGGGCTAAACCATTACGTTGAACGAGATACAAAAGGGGGTTTAATCGAGGCAAAACCATTTTGTTAAACAGAGGTGAAAGTAGAGTTTGACTAGGGCTAAACGTTTGACTAGGGCTAAACATCACGTCAAATAAAAAGATAATAGAGTTTGACCAGGGCTAAACCATCATGTCAAACAAAAGCGAAAAGAAGTTGGACCAGGGCTAAACCATCACATCAAACGAAAGTGAAAAGAAAGTTTAACCAGGGCTAAACCATCACGCCAAATGAAATACAAAAAGGAGTTTGACTAGGGCTAAACCATCAAGTCAAACGAAAGTGAAAAAAAGTTTGACCTGGGCTAAACCATTATGTCAAATGAAGGTGAAAATGGAGTTTGACCAAGGCTAAACCATTACGTCAAACAAAAGCAAAAAAAAAGTTTCACGAAAAGAAGTTTGACCAGGGCTAAACCATCACATCAAACAAAAGCGAAAGAAGCTTGACTAGGGCTAAACCATCACGTTAAACGGAGGTGAAAATAGAGTTTGACCAGGGCTAAACCATCATGTCAAACGAAAGCAAAAAGAAGTTTAACTAGGGCTAAACCATCACGTTAAATAAAAGCGAAAAGAAGTTTGACTAGGGCTAAACCATCACGTCAAACAAAAAAAAAATTTGACCAGGGCTAAACCATTACGTTAAACAAAAGCAAAAAAAAGTTTGACCAGGGCTAAACCATCATGTCAAATGGAGGTGAAAATAGAGTTTGACTAGGGCTAAACCATCACGTTAAATGAAAATTAAAGAAATTTTGACTAGGGCTAAACCATTACATCAAGCAAAAGTGAAAGAAAAGTTTAACCAAGTAAAAAGCAGTAAGACTTGACCGAGTACAGCCAAGTAAGTAAGAATTTGATCGAGTACGATCGATTAGAGACAAACCTTGATAAGGTTGAAATAATCTAATATTTGAGATCTTTGAGGAAAGATTGACTTACCTTTTGATTTTGAAGCAGTATCCATTCTGATAGTTTTTTCTTGCTTCTTTATTTTAAACCTATGAATTACACAATTATGAATGTGGATGCATGATGAATGTGCATGGATTTTCATGACTGGATTTATTTTTCATTTTTCTAGTTTTCATTCATTTTCTTTTTAAATCGTGATTCAACCTACTTTGAAAGCCTAAAAACATATTAAGAAAGCATGGAGAATCTTTCTGGCAATAAGGGCCAGCCTTGAATCCAATGTTGTCTTTACAGAATCAATTGTTCTTACTCTTTGAGGAATTCAAATTATGATGCACTAGCGTCATCTAGTAACTGAAAAAGAATGGTATGATTAAGAATGCGTGGGGCATACCACTCGTGGTCATGTGATACATCAATACCATCTAGTGGTTAAGAAAAAGGGATATGATTGGAAATATGGGTGATGTCCCTGCCCCGAGAGAAAATAGGACTTTGTGATGCATCAATATCATCTAGTGGTTGAGGAAAAAGGATATGATTAGAAATATGGGCAATGTCCCTACCCCAAGAGAAAACAGGACTTTGTGATGCATCAATACCATCTAGTGGTTGAGGAAAAGAGATATGATTTAAAATCCGTGGGGGTGTCCTTGCCCTGATCCATATGTGGTTTTCAGAATGTAACAAATATCTGACATTTCCATCAACTCCCTTGCCAGCCATAATAAAATGATGAATATCTTTTAAAAGGTTGAGCTTCCTCCATCGTTAGAATTCTATCTAAGATCGTTAGTTATCCACCCTTAACGCTTCCCAGAATGTTCGAAGGAATTAAGATGTGAACCAAAATTTTCACAATGTTTTGACCTCATTCCAAAGTAACTCAAAGAAATTAGTATGTTATCTATTTTAATCCATCTTTATTTCTTTAAGTCGTTAATTATCATTTAGCAAAAACGTTAGCACCATCGAAAAGATAGTCTAACAGAGGTTGCATTTCAAAGAAAGAAAGTAGAATATTGGCTCTTTTATAAAAATAAAGGTAAAATGCCTAATAAGAGATTCACAAATATAATGGTAAGTGTCAAAGAAAAGGTCTGGACAACTGAATTCAGATCTTCGAAGATTTCTTTTGAACGAAATATCTGCTTCTGCGTAGATCCATCTTTTTAAGGATGCGTTTAATCATATCATGCCTAGGATTTAATCATTTCTTTCTTTTGCTTGGGTCGTCCTTTTGGATTTTCAACTTGAAGCCTCCCCTTATATCGCCTTTAATCGAACACCCTGTTCGAGTTTTCATCCTATTTTTGTTTTTTTTATTTTTTTTTTATTTTTTATTTTTTTAAGCATAGTATTTCTTTACATTGTCTGCATTGACGGGGTTTGGCAAGACATCTCCATCCATTTCGACAAGGGTTAATACGCCTTCTAAGAATGCCTTATGAACCACATAGGGCCCTTCCCAATTTGGTGCCCATTTGCCTCATGGATCTTTTTGTATCGGAAGGATTTTCTTCAGCACTAGTTCTCTTTCATGAAATTGTCTTGGATGAATCTTCTTATCATGGGCCTTCATCATCTTTTTCTGGTACATTTGCCCATGCTGGATCACTTTCAACCTTTTTTTTTCAATAAAGTTCAATTGTTCATAGCGATCTCGTGCCCATTCAGTTTCTTCCAATTTGGTCTCCATTAATATTCAAAGTGATGGGATCTCAACTTCAATTGGTAGTACTGCCTCTGTGCCATACACCAATGAGTAAGGTGTTGCCCCAGTCGAGGTCCATACTGAGTTCGATAAGCAAGGAGAGCAAATGGAAGCTTCTCGTGCCAATCTTTATAAGCCTTCACCATTTTTCCCACAATCTTCTTAATATTTTTTTTGGCAGCTTCTACGACCCCATTCATTTTCAGACGTTATGTGATCGAATTATGATGAAAGATTTTGAGCTAGGTGCAAACCTCAATCATTAATTTATTATTCACATTGGAGGTATTATCCGTTATAATTCTTTCAGGGACTCTGAATCTACAAATGATATTGGCCTTTAGAAATTTAATCACCACCAATCTTATGACATTTGCAAAAGAAGCAGCTTCCACCCATTTAATGAAATAATCAATGGCCACTAAGATGAAACGATGCTGGTTCGATGCTGTAGGAGTAATGGGTCCGATGACATCCATTTCCCATATAGAAAAAGGCCATGGTGTGGTCATGACATGTAACAGTGAGGGTAGGACATGAATATTGTCAGCATAGATTTGACAGTTATGGCACTTTCGAGTGTACTTGATACAGTCACTCTCTATAGTCATCTAAAAGTAGCCCAATCTCATGATTTGTTTTGCCATCTTGTATCCGTTGGCATGAATCCCATAAACCCCTTAATGTACTTCTTCTATTATTTTCTTTTCTTTTGAAGCATCAACACACCTTAACAATGTTTGGTCAAAACTTTTCTTATACAAAATCTCTCTATCCAAGACAAAATTCAGTGCCAGCCTTTTTAAGGTTCTCTTATCAATTTTTGAGGCATTTGGAGGATATTCTCGATCTTTTAAATAATTTTTGATATCATGATACCATGGAAGGCCATCTACCTCAATTTCAATGTTGTGACAGTATGCAGGGAATTCATAAATACTCATCGCAATGGGTGTCACCTCCTGCCCCTTGTTTACTTTGAACATCAAAGCCAAGATGGCTAGAGCATCTGCCATTTGATTGTCATCACAGAACAGATGACCGAAGTCTACTTCTTTGAATTCTTCTAGTAATTCTAGAATTAATTTTTTATATTGCTACAACCTTGGGTCTCACGTTTCCCATTCTCCACACAGTTGGTAAATTACTAAGGCTGAATCTCCATAGACTTTCAATACCTAGGCCTTTTTTTCTAATGCTGCTCGTAGCCCCATAATACATGCCTCATATTTTGCCATATTGTTGGTTCAATCAAAAATTATTCGGGCTATAAAAGGGTAATAATCCCCTTTTAGAGATACTAAAATTACGCTGATTCCATGCCTAAATGCATTTGATGCTCCATCAAAATACATTTTCCATTTAGATCTTTTTGATAACTCTTCTTCTTTTTCAACCATAATATTTATCAAGTCTTCGTCAGGGAATTCGAAATCCAATGGCTGATAATCGTCAAGCACCCGGCTTGTTAAGAATTCAGCAATGACACTTCCTTTGATCACCTTTTGGCTTACATAAATGATATCATATTCGGATAGTAGAATTTACCACTTCGCTATCATTTCTGATAAAGCTGGTGCTTCGAATAGATATTTGATTGGGTCTATTTTGGTGATTAGCCATGTAACATGATACAACAAGTACTGTTGGAGTCTTTTCACTGTCTAGACTAGAGCGCAACATATCTTCTCTATATGGGAATAATTTACCTCATAATCCAAAATTTTCTTATTAAGGTAATAGATTGCCTGCTCTTTCTTTCTAGTCTCATCATGCTACTCCAACACACAGCCCATGGATTTTTTGAACACTAATAAATACAGGATCAAAGGTCATCCTGGAGTAGCAGTACCAATATTGGCAGATTAGAGAGATATAGTTTTTTGAAAGCATTTTGGCACTCACTATCCCACTCACCAGGATTTTGTTTTTGCAAAAGCTAAAAAATTAGATCACACTTATTCATAAGTTGAGATATGAATCTAGCGATGTAATTCAATCTTCCTAAGAAACTTTTCACTTCTTTTGGCGTGCATGAGAATGGCAACTCCTGTATAGCTTTGATCTTATCCGGATCAACCTTAATTCTTCATTCACTTATGATAAAACCTAACAATTTTCCAGACGTAGCTTCGAATGTACATTTTGTAGGGTTAAGCTTTAATTGATTTTTTTTAGCCTTTCAAACAACTTTCGCAAGTCCATTACATGACTTTCTTCTTGAGGGGACTTGGCAATCATGTCATCAATGTACAGTTCAATTTCTTTATGCATCATGTCATAGAATAGGGTGACCATTGCTCTTTGGTAAATTGCTTCCTCATTTTTTAACCCAAATGGCATTATTTTGTAACAAAATATTCCCTACATTGTGACAAACGTGGTCTTCTCCATATCCTCTGGAGCCATTTTAATTTGATTATACCCTAAAAATCCATCCATGAAGGAAAATAAATAGTTCCTCACAGTATTATCAACCAGGGTGTCTATGTGAGGGAGAGGGAAGTTGTCTTTTGGGCTTGTTCGATTGAGGTCTTGGTAATCTACACACATTTTAACTCTTCTGTCTTTTTTGAGAACCAGGACAATGTGATATTTTGCCACCTTTAGAAATCCATATTCAAACTGCTTCTTAACCTCTTCTTTTATCTTCAATAACATCTCCGATTTCATTCTCCTTAGCTTTTGTTGAACCGGTTTGCATTTCAGTTTTAAGGGCATTTATGAACCATAATCTTCGCATCCAATGTTGGCATGTCTTGATAAGACCATGCAGAGATGTCTCAAAATTCATGCAACAAGCTTATCAGATCTTTTCAGGTAGAAGCCTTTATGGCAGTTCCTATTCTGATCTCCTTCTTATCATTTTCATTATTCCTTAAATTAATAATCTCAGTGGGCTCTTCATGGGGTATTATGTGCTCATCTTCTCGTTTAATTATTTTTAACAAATCAGGAGGTAAGATATGATCATCAACAACTTTTTCAAAATTGACCTTGTTTGAGCAAATAGTCTATTCAAAATTAACCTCTGAATCATGATCAGATATATCTATTTCTCTGTAAAGACAAAAGCAAGGAAGAAATGGGCAAAAGATTATGGGATATGAATAAGGTATGAATACAAAAAAATGAAAAAGGGATGCTGAGATAAGAAATCATAAAAGAAACGGATGTAAGATAGGAAAAGAGCCAAGAAAGATTATATAAGGAAATATTAAGTACATTTCATTTTTATTGATGATAAATTAACATTTTGAGTTCTTACAAAAAGATCTATAGATAACAGAGTTTATTTCTTAGTTATTACTTTGGAATTGGCCTAGACATTATGCTTCTCTTAGCACATGTCTAATTCCTTAAAACATATCCAGGGGGCATGGACGAATCCCATGATCCTCAATGGATTCTTCATCATCTCTTTCAATGGCACCACATGATGCTCCTTGAAGGCTTCATTGATCACCAGAACAACGTTCCTGGTTACTTTATCTTCATTTTATGGACTAACACTTCCATAGCAGAAAATTTCCTCTAATGAGGGGTAGCGAGTTGATTTTTGGCCTAACTATTGGCCAACACCCAAAGATGGCTGCTTTTCTCTAATTCTTTTTTCAAATTTTTTCTTCTAAACTCTTTCTAACTTGAAGCCTAATCTATATTTGTCTTTCTTACCATTGACATTAATGGCCTTGTTGATTCCTTGCAAATGTCTCCCAAGTCCACTTCTAGCTCGAGCTCTTTTCCTGACTATAAACCTGAGACCCATGCGGTTACTGTTTGAAAGTATAGGTTTTAAGATTATAGACCCTTTCGCAATAAAAGTGGCATTGATGATTTCAAAGGATCTGAAAGAGCACTCCTTAATTTCAATTTTTACTTCAATGTAAAGAGCTTCAGTAGAAGTCATGGCCACAATGTCTTCCTCTCTGAATAGGCTAATCAATTTTTCATCAACTATGAATTTAACTTTTTAGTGCAAAGATGATGGGACAGCCCTGACAGAATAAATCCATGGTCATCCCAACAAACACTTGTATGCTGGGACAATATCCATTACATGAAATTTGATCTCAATGGGCAAGGGCCAATATCTAAAGTGATCAAGATAGTTCCCTTGATTTCTCTATTGGTCTCGTCGAATGCCTTAACAATTGTGTGGCTATGCTTGATCTAATTGACATCAACTAGTACATGAGACAACGTGATTAAAGGTATTACATTCAAAGCTGATCCATTGTCAATGAGGACTTTGGGCAGAATGGTCCTTTTACAGTGAGTTATGATGTGGAGAGCTTTTGTTGAAGTGTTACCCCCTGGTGGGATCTCATCGTCACTAAATGAAATGAAATTGTCAGCAACAATGTTATTTACTAGGCAATCCAGCTTATTTATGGAAATGTCTTGAGGAACATAAGCCTGGTTGAGCACTTTCAACAAAATATTATGATGCACTTCTGAGCTGAGCAGCAGGGTTAATATAGAAATCTTTACCGGTTGCTGCTTTAACTGTTCTACTATACTATACTCACTGTGTTTAATGAACTTAAAAAGTTTAGCGGCTTCTTTTTCTTTGACCGATTCCTATAGTTCTACTAGATTATCATCAGTAACTATTGTTTTTCCAGATACCTGAACTTTTAACTTGATATTTGCACTGGTTTTACTAGTTTCTAGGCTGTAAATGCAACCACTCCTTGTCACATAGCTTACCTCAGTTATGTTAATAGCTGCCAGTTGGCTTGTAACAACCTCTGGAGTTGTTATTCCACCATCATACTTTCATGGTACTTGTTTGTTATTTTCATATAGGAATGGAGTTAGTGCTCTGATAATAAGTTTAAGAGTAACTTCAATCTTAGGCGGTATGATCTTTGGTTAATTACGATGAATGATAAGAGGGCGACTAACACCATAGGGCAACTGCGATGATCATTAACTAGCCATGTTGATTGATTTTTCTTCATCTATTCTAACTACTTCAAAGAACCCAATTTCACCGTTGTCCATCATTCTTTGGATTATACCCAAAAATTCTATGCAATTTTGCAAAGTGTGCCCTAACATTTTATGAAATTTGTAGAAGTTAGTACCGGGATCAGATTGACCTTTGCTATTTCCATGATCTCAACTAAAGATCCCTCCTTCAATTAGGATTGTCCATACTTTTTCCATAGAAGTCCTAACTTCTTGAACTTTTGACTTTCTTCGATCTTTTTCTTTAGTAATCAGAGCATTAATCCTGGGTTCGGTATGATCTAGTAAGGGATTTGCTGCCACATTAGGTACTGAGCCATTATCAATTTGAAAGGCACCCCTCTCAAGAAGACTTTGAACCTTTTACTTGAAGGGCGTATAGTTTTCAATCGAGTGACCTGCTTCTGCATGATACTCACAGTGCGGATTTGGGTCATACCAATTGGGGTAATTTCCTTTATATGGTTTGGAAAAGATTGGAGCCACTAACCATGCCTCAAAAAGCTTATTAAACATTTCCTTATAAGAGTAAGGAAGGAGTTCATAACGAGATCTAGGTTGGTTGGCTCTTTAGGTTGGTGGATTAACATTGGGTCTTGGTTAGTTTTATGGAGGAGGGTTTAAAGTGGTGGTTTGAGGTGATGTTAAAGGAGGAGCTCTGGGTATGTTAAGAGAGTAGGAATTATGGGTTTGCTATCTTTGGTTTTGGTAATACGGACGAGGTTCTTGACGGTACAGTTGACTGGCATAGTTAATGGACAGAGCTTCTTCTTTCTTCTTTCCCATCCCTGGCCTTTTTCTAGTAGAAGACTCCCCAGTCATGATTTTACCAACCTTAATAGCTGTTTCAATCATCTCTCCCGAAATAACAAGATCAGCAAAATTCTTAGTTGCATTCCCCACTAATTTATCGTAATAGGGGGGACACAAAGTGCTCATGAATAGCATCGTGTTTTCTTTCTCAGTCAGGGGAGGCTGAACTTGAGAAGCCATGTCTCTCCATCTTTGTGCATATTCCTTAAAAGATTCAGTAGACTTTTTCTCCATATTTTGAAGAGTTAGTCTATCAGGCACCTATTCAGCCATATGTTTATATTATTGAAGAAATGCATTAGCTAAATCAGTCTAGCATTGAATTTAAGTGCGATTCAAATCATTATACCATCTCAGTGTAGATCTAGACAAGCTTTTCTTGAAAACAATGAATCAAAAGCTTGTTGTTCTAGGCATAACTAGCTATTTTCCTGATGAACATTTTAATGTGTGCTTGAGGGGAAGTAGTGCCTTTGTACTTTTCAAACT
>JBBYHL010021530.1:0-11071 GCA_038381835.1 Adansonia madagascariensis
TATTTATATTTCATTTTTCCTTAATTACAAGTTTGTTAATGCAAATAGATGATCTTCGTTAAGCCCAACCTTCGTTTAGCTCGACAAATCTATTTGTAATTTTTTTATTATCAAAATGTTAAAATTTAAATTTTTTAAATAACTAAAATTAACTGAAAATAAATTTTTATTAGTATAATACTATTATTGGAGTAGTCTTAAAAACTACACCTATCAATTTTAATCCAAAATTGAAAAATTCACCCAACGTATCCCCCCAAAATTTGATTCAGTTCAATTTGATTATATAAAGTTAACAACCCCTACCCAAAATAATAAAAAAAATAATTAACTTGCAAAGAGTAAAACTTAAATAAATATTATTTTATTTTTAAAAATTAATTTAATAAAATAAAAAAATATGATATAAATTACTAATTTATTTTTTATTTTATAACCTTAAATAATCTTTTAAAGATATTTTCTTTACTATTACAATTTAATATAATTTTAATATTATATTTCTTAATTATAATTAAGAGATATGTTTAAAAAGAAAATTTTCATAATCACAATTTTATATATTTATTTTCAATGAATATGATAAAAATATTGTTGATACTAATTATTATGTCAACCACACTTAATATATATTAATTTTTAATAATATATTGTTTTAAATGAGCCCAAAAATTTTCTGTGAAAAAAAATTGTTATTTACAATTAGGTATTTAGGTTGGAAAAGAGGAAAGGGGAAAGAAAAATAATAATATTAACCATTAATTTCTGATTTTTAACTAACAATAGCAAACTATGTGGTCTTGATCTTGGATGTATTTAATTTTTTGGATTAAATTTTATATTGATATATAGATGGAGAGGATGAATGATTATCTTCTTCCACCAACACACACACACACATATATATATATATAATGTGAGTTTAGCACACCCCATAAAAGTAAGTGAAAATTTTTTCTTTTAATTTGTTTTTGAAATAAATAACAAACTAAAAAATTGACAAAGTTTTTTAAGGTGTGAGAATTTTTTTCATGTAAAAGTGGGTAGTTTTTACAGAGTTGGTAAGTTATTTTCACGCAAAAGTTAAAAGTGAGTCATTTTTATTTAGTAAAAAGTAAATAATTTTTTTCAAATAAAAAATATATTTAACTATTATTTTAAGTTAAATGACAAAAAAATCCTTAATTTTTATATTTGTTCTAATAATTTTATTTGTACTTTTTTGTAATTTCTCAACTAAGTCAAGTGACATCAAATTCAATTAGCATTTTTATTAAGAGTACATATATATATATATGTTGACTGTGTAAATTCCACTATTATCTCATGCCTAATTTTGATTAGATATTATACTCAAAAATAAAAATAATTTTTTTCCAATTTTGTTACTTAACAAATCCTATCTTTTCATTTATCCGTATTTTAAATTAAAAACAAAAAAAAAATTTCCTATTAAATCCTAAATTTTATTAGAAAAATTATCTTAAATTTGAAAATCTATCGAATCTTTTAAGATTTATTATTAGTACATCTTATCTATTTGCTTATCAAATATACATGTAAGTTAAAAATGATTTACTGCTAAACATAGAAATTTCTAGTTTTCTTTCATTATTTTGATCAAGATTAATTAAGGTATGTCATTTCATATCTTATTTATTTCCAATTTTTTCTTTTTTCTTTTTGATTTTCAATTTTTTTCTTTGGGTTTTGGTCAAAATCATAGACTTTAAATATCAAAACATAATTTAAATTATATTTTAATTTGTCTTAATCAATACTAAAATTTAGTTAAATTATGTCAATTTTTATTATTTATTTTCAATTCTTTTTTAGTATTTTGATAAAAAAAAATTCACATACTTTTATATACAACCATTTTATTTTGATACTTACATATTAAAAATATATAACACAAAAAGATATTTAAGTAGAGAAAACTATCTTATTAATCATTTTATATATTGCACTATTATTTTCAAGAGTTTAAAATTTAACTTGTCAAATTGAAATTCTTAAAAGTCCAATTGTTTGAATTTTCTTCGATTGAAAACTATTAAATTTGAATATACACTTAAAACCTATTTATCATGGTCATGAAAGAAAATTATGTCATGTGGATATAGAATGGAATGAATATTCATGAGGTGTTGTTCGTTTAGAAGTGTTTAAGGGTCTGAGCCAGACATAAAATTTTAAGGTGAGTATAGTTCAATTTGATTAAATTATTTCAATAATAAATAATATATTCTTATTTAATTTTAATTTGATAATATATTTAAAAGTATTAACATATGAATATAAATAATAGTTAAATAAGTGTATTGGTATAAGTTTAAGCTTGACTTTTGAAATTAAATAACTAGGTTAAATATGACCGATGAACGCCTCTATATCAAGTATATCAATTTAAGTGAACTATTTATTGCTATTTATTTAAATTTTAAATATAAATTAATATGTATCTAAAAAAATAAAATACTTCTATATATCTTCTAGTAGTTAATTACTCCATCTTATAAATAATATATGGTTTTAATTTTTTGCATTTTAATTTTCATCAATGATATTTGGAGTACTTTATTAAACTAAATTTTAGACAAATAAATTTACAAAACTTGGGTCAAGTCCTAATACTTAACAGCTAGATTCAAATACGAGTTGTTACTAATCATTTTTTGTTAGCTGTAGTTGATCACCTATATGAATTTGTATTTTTTAAAGTAATCTTAACTTAATCAAAGTACTCTAAAAAGAATAAATTTTGATCTAATTATTCAAAACTAAATTCGAGAATTCAATTACGTGTGAAAAATTACTAACACCTTCACAATGCTTATCCTAGGGTAGTGGCTAATTGTGGTTTTAGCCTACACTGGTTTCAAATAGATTTATTTTATCTAAACTTTTTTAATTGATGAACTTTTTTTTTTAATTATTGAAAATAATTATTAGGTTTCTTTTCCACCATTCTTTAAAGATTGTTATTAACGTTTCCTTATTTCAAGAGTATTTAAGAAAAACCATTCTTTCATTCCTTTTTTATGAAAAGACCTTGATATCAAAAATTTTAAATTTAATGAAAAAAAACGTTGAAGCTAATCTTCAAAATTATTTACACTTCCATCATATTTAAATAACCTTCATATTTGTTCAAAAAATTAATCTTGAACTTTTAGTATTGAAACTTTTCTCTCAAAATCCTTCCACTATTTTGGAGAATTTTGATAGAGTATTCTCACTTATAAATCTCTTAGAAATCATACATTCATAACTCTTTCGAGTTTCATCCTCGAAAAGATCTTAATTTGCTCCTTCATTTAATTAATTATTATGGTTTTTATACACATAAACTTTTATTAAAAATAAACATAAATCTTTTTATATTGAAATTCTTTTCTAAAAAAAGTTTTTACACCTATAAATTTTTTAATAGACCACCTATCTATGATCTCCACAAAATTCATCAAGAAGATTTTTCATCTTATTTAATTTGTTGTGCAAGAAACAATTAATTTTATAAGTTTTATGTCTTTCAAAATTTTATCAATTTGTTTTATTTTTAAAGAATTATATAGATAAGTAAAACTAATAAAAACATGACTCGGAGAAAAAAAATAAAAAATAATAAGTGAAACTAGTAAAAAATAAATGACTTAAATTAATCCTATAATAAAAAGAATAAATAACCCTACTAATGATAAAATTACCTAAAAGCAAATAATTAAGCAGCCAATCAAATAAATAGATAAACAAAACCATTATATAAAACAAGAAAGAAAGAATAAATAAACAAAAATAAAGTAAATTTTTACCAACAATTAAGGCTAAACCAACTTTGGAAGAGAATGATTAATAGAATATTAGCTCCTTGGTGCCACATTCATCATCTCGGAGAGACTTGTTCCCATCCACACAGGCCAAATTTTCATTAACAAAGCTAACTGAATCAACCACGAGGGGGGACCAAATTTCCATCAAATGGCTTTTTGACGTTGGAGAATTGCAAACATTTGGAATGGAAAATTCAAAGTCAAATGAGTATATTAGCAAAGTTTAATAAGGATAGAGGTAAATATTTTGACTATACATTTTAAAATTCAATAATATGTATGCTTTATGAGCTTAACAAGTCTTAGTGCTTGAAAGTTCAACTAAGATAAATTTTTGAACATGTCTATGAGTTGAATATTCTTATATATCTTCAACTTAAAATTGATTTGATTAATGAATATTGAACTTAGCCTAGAAATTTTTATACATGTTCATTCATCTGCCTAAATTGAAACAGCTCTTATGAGATTAGCCTGTACCATCTTGACTTTAAATGCTAGAATCTTTTTGAATTAGGTTTATTGCTGTATAATTGGACATGTTATCATATATTATATAGCATGGTGGTTTGAACCTTATAGGTTATGGAAATTGAGAATTATTGACTGAGATATATTTTAGAATCTTTCCTATGCTTGAGATATGTTTGCTTATTGAAAGTTGTTCGATTAAGATGCAATTTAATTTTTTATCTTTCATAAGATGTCCTTATGTTGCAAAAATTGATATTAGCTTTGATATAACTTATGTGTTCCACGCAAAAATTGTTTGTGGTCTTGTAAGAGGGGGCCAAGTCTTAGAATACAAATTTGTGAAAAGTTCATTTTACCTCTATGCTTTGGTTGAGTGACAAAAAAATCTCATGTTGACACTTGCACCATTGTGTTTTATTACGTTTGGTATAAGGTTACACCTTTACGTTTTCAAGGTAAAAAAAAAAATATTTCACTTATTGTGCTTTTGCCATGTGAGATTTGATTCTTGTGCCATTAGACTACGTCAGCATTTTCTAATGGTTTTGGCTCTTTTGTCTAATGGCAACATCACATGTGCTACAAGTATCAACTAAAAAAAAGCACAAGATGTTAAGTGGCATGCGGACAAGAGCACAAGAGTGAAAATGGACTTCATCAGACAAAATTTGCTTTAATATAAATATACTCAAATGTTTATCTTTGTTGAATATTGACAAATGCTTCAATGAAATACATCCTTGAAAATCATACATTTAAAGCACATTTTATTGAGACATAATTTTAAGACATGATTTACAAGATTTATCCACTTATTACATTTTATATCTATTTACTCGTAAATATCATATAGCAACATTGTGATCATTGTACTAAAATGCTTGAATTAGCTATATACATAATTATGCTTGGAATTATACGCTTTTAGGCTTCAAACTATTTGCTCTTGAAATTGTCCTATGCATTAAATTGATCTCCATTTTGGTTGTGACAAAAAGGAAGAGAGATACTTTGATGGAGAAAAATCGTTTTAAAAATATTGTTATGTGCTTAAATAAATATATGTTATTAATTATGTATATGTGCTAATGAATATATATTGTGTTGGCATATTGTGTTTATCCTGAATGTTTTGTGCTTAAATAATTCATCTTCTGTTGAAATATTAAAAATGGATGAGATTATGCCAATTGTGGTATTGTGCCAATATGTTTTTTTAAATTTTTGACTCACTTCTTAAACAAATTTAGGAGGGGTTTGTATAAAAAACAAATTTCGTCTTAAAATCTTTCATATAAAAAAGGGTGAGATTGTTAGCTTTAAATTAATCATTGTTTTAAAATAACGAGTATTTTAACTATTTGGTTTTTTTTTTTTTAATATTAAATTTGCTTAAAAGATTTGTGCATTTTTCAAATTAAAAGTTTCCTTTAAAAGATTATTTATTGGAGTTTAAAATGTAAATCCCTTTGGAATTTCCAGGAAAAATATTTTTGTTTGGACTTAAATAAAAAGTGATACAATTCTATGAGCTTAAATTGAAATTGCAAGTCCAAATAATATTCAAAGCAAACATATTTTTTCTTGCACTTTGAAAATCATTGTAGAAATTTATTCTATTTGTTTCAAATTTTTTATTAATCCCTTATCTATTAAGTTTTTTTTTCCTAGTTTAACATGTATGATCTTTATGAATTTGAAGAAGCGGTTGATCCCCTTTTGGAAAGTATCAATATTTTTCAACACAAAAAGGTTTACCTGGTTGCAAAGTCGAAGAAATCGATCCCTTTTGAAAGATGATCGGTCGACTAGTCTGTTTCAATGGTAAATTAAGGAAAAAAAAAAAGATCGATCCGTAGTGGTTGGCAGCCTCCGATGACTACTTTTTTTTTTCTCTCCCATCAAACGTCTCTTTCCTTTACGCACTCAATCCCAATGGCTTCGAAGTCATTTCAAACTAGAGAAGAACACTCCGAAACCTTTGAATGGTGAAAGAGAAAGCTTTCAAAATCATCTATTCATCTCTCGCAAACGTTCAAGAGAACTACAAGGAATTATAGCTTCAATATTATTTGTTCTTGTATTCAATTTGCTAACTCATTTTGTTACTCATTAGACAAAACATTAAACCTTGGAGAGGTGCTTTTAGTGTGTAAAAGTATTAATTTGTAAAACCTAAAACTTATTTAAGGAGTAAGATATTGCTCGAGTGTTTTTTATAATTTTTCTTCGATAAATTGGGATGGAAGAGGGGATATTTGGAATCAAACCTAAGCTTACATGCAAACTCTTAAGCACTCATAGCCATTAGGTTAGGAGATTGTTGGCAGTGTTTTTGTAAATTTTTCTAAAAAAATGCATTTTAAAATTAAAAGTTTCTACCTTAACTTTGAAATTTAAGAATTTAAAGATTATATTTTAACATTGAAAGATAGAGAGTGTAAAAGTTATACTTTAGTCTTAAAAGTAGTCATTGTGAAAGTTATACCTTTAGCTTCCGAAAGGCATAAGATTGAAAGAACAGTAGATTGGATTTTTCGACAAGAGAAAACTAAGGAAGATAGCTAAAGGAAATAGCAAACCAAGGACACAATTAAAAGATTCAAGAAATTCAACTACGCCATGATTTTTACTAAGAGTATATATTTGATCCATTGAGAGCGTATGTATCTATAC
Source organism: Adansonia madagascariensis (assembly GCA_038381835.1). Lineage (NCBI taxonomy): Eukaryota > Viridiplantae > Streptophyta > Magnoliopsida > Malvales > Malvaceae > Adansonia > Adansonia madagascariensis. The sequence continues at coordinate 6,984 of JBBYHL010021530.1, forward strand.
ACTGTCAGTAAATTAAACGATGATGCTTCAATAAAGTTTTTGAACTTAAATATAAATATTTTTATTTTAACGATATGACACTAATTGATTTACTGTTATTATATAGACTTTTATATTATTAATACATAAAATATAAATTATTTTATTAATGTCAAAAAGGAGAGTCGAGAAATCAAGACCGTCAGTTGACAATTTTGATTTGAATTTTGAAACTTCACGATGATTTGATCTTTCCATCTCAATTGTTTGATTTCACCAATGAAAATAAAATAGCCGTCGGATCGGCCTGGTGTGTGTGTGTGTATATATATATATATATCTCAAAGTATCTGTTATCGTAACTGGATGCCAAATGAAAGAAGCCAGAGGGATGGCTAAAGAACCGAAAGAAGCCAAAGAGAAGCGTAGGTGGATAAAGTTTGCTATCATAGTTAACGTAATCAAGTTTTATTAGTATATGTATTTTTTAAAAGAAAGATACACATAAATTTAAATAAATTTTGTTTACTTTAAATTATTATTTAATTACAAAAATATATAAAAATTAGTATTAAAATAATATTAATAATATTATAAACATATAAAACAAAATTTTAAATACACTCAATTCAAAAATAAAAAATTTATATCGTAATCCGACTCAGTATGACTCAGGGTTTTCTTTTATTACTTTAAAGATTAGTCAACGTTATTTATTTGGTTCTAATTTCCTTTATCTGGTTTAATAGAATACGTGATTGAAAAAAAAATAAAAATGAAATTATTATTATTTTTTGAATTTCGTAAAAATAATTAATTTGATCAAAAAATAAATTTCTTGAATGATTAGCACTTGTTAGCCCGAAAAAAAAAACTATATTGAGGACGTTTCTTTATAAATTTTAATAATTAGTTGATACTTGATAGATATGATTAATATCAATCAAAAGTCGCTAGTATGGTGATAGATATGATTGTGATTGACATTTATCAAACCCTTAAAGCTAGCTTTAACTTTATAATATTTCAAACCCTTGAATCAACCATGCTTTCATGGCAGTTAATAAAGCATATCCTTCCAAGTTTCTTTCACATATTTCCCGTCAAACGAGTTGGAGATACTGTTGACTGCCAAATTTATAAATATTTAATTGTAATGAACTTCGTTTAAATGGTTTAGTTTTCAACCTCTTCTTGGTTTTATATTATAAGATAAGAGATGTTGCGATCTGTATAATATCAACATCATTAGCTTATTATATATGAAGCAAAGCATGGTTATCCTTAGTTTTAATTAATAGTTTAAATTACTAACCGATGTCATCAACGTAATGACATTAAGATTAAGGCCAAAACAAACCCTCGTAATCATTTACTTAGACAATGAAAGACGTATTTCGCTTTAAATTGACTTTAAATTAACTCTTGCTAAGAGAAGATTATGAGAAACTAGCCTATCCTAGTTGACGTTCGATTTGATACCAACTTGTTATCAAATTTTTAGTGATTTGTTTGAGAATTCAAAAAGAAGTACTTGTTGGAATTTTTCTTTGGAGGAAATATTGATTTTTAATTTCATTTCCTTGCACAACTCTTTAATTAATTAAATTGATCTTGAATCTTAATTAGTATAGGTTCGGTTACATCATGCACCTTATTTAAATGTTAAGATGTAACAAAAATTAAATATTTTTGATATATTAATGATTTTATTATTAAAATAACACCGAGATAATTATATCTTTCAAGATGGTGATTTTTTAATTAAATTTTTAGAACAATGCAGTATTTGTATATTAGCTATTTGATCTAGTCGAGACCAGACAAAATATTAAGAAGCTTCATAACTATCTAAGTTTGCTTTGACTTGAATTTTGAAGAAAAGAAAATTATATGTCCAAAATCGGCCGACTATGCAAGGACAATGACCAAGCCCGTCCAAAATTTTATATACAGTGATAGATCTCTCTTAAAAATAGACGGACCATTCTTAAAATTGAATCAACCTCTTTTAAAAGAGATCAATCAATTTCTTTTGAAACATATATCTAATATTAAAACAATGAGCATGCTATGTTTAAGGCTCAGCTCATTTTTAAAATGAATTTCATTTGTTTTACCCCAACCTATAATTCGAGCATAATAATTTTATTCTTTTCAAATATCAAACAGATCTTTGAATTTAAACTACTAACTTGACTTATAATATATCTATTTTATATTTATATATAAATAATGAGCTACAAAGTAGGTAAATATAGATGAGATATTGAATTTCAATCATTTCAAGTTGAAATAACAATTATTAAATCTAATCTAAAAAGGTATTTTTATTATAAAAAAATTCATATTAAATGAAACTAAATCAATCATCAAATCTTTTATAATCATCTTCTTATCCATATTTATCTACAAAATAATGAAATAAAAACTCGATAATGAGAAGAATAACATGCATGCATGCTTTGTTAATATTCTTTTTCATTAACCTTTTTGGGTTTTTACATAATTTCAAAGGCAAATGTGTATATGGTTTCGTGGAGCATGCGCCGGGCGTGCTCCACATTTTGACTAATAAACTTGAACTAATAATATTTTCGTACATAAATGATATGACAAAAAAGCTTAGAACAAACCGGAATTTAAACCCCACCAACTATCCAAAGAAAAAAATTTAATTTGGACCCACATTTAAATGACCTTTCAACACTTAATTTGGAGATCAAAAGGCAATCATTCATTCAAAGATAAAGAGTCCACAATCACAAGGGAAGAAAAAGTCTTTATGAATCTCTTTCACTCTTTTTCTTCTTAGATCGCACTTTCCAAATTTTCTACATTTGGGTCTTCATAGTTATCTATCTCTTCACTATCTATATGGTCCATCAAATAATTTTATGAACTAATAAAATCGGCGCACTTGTTTAATGGGTAGAAGAGAAAAAATTGTTCAAAATATAAGAAAAAAAGAAGAAGTTATTTTAGTGGTCATTGAGTAAAAACCTATGAATAATTTTTAAAAATGGTTTAATTTAATTTTTAGTTTAAAAATAATAAAAAAACATAAATAATTTTAAGAATATATGTTTTTATTTTATATTTTAATTTTTGAGCGTAATCCCTTTAATTGAGTTGATGTTAAACTCATGATATTAAATTCAATTAAAAATTTTAAAACAGAGTAAATAGTAATACAGGTTACCTATTTTAGCTCTTCATTCTTTTTTCTAGAACAAAAATCTACTCTTCATGTAACACTAATTAAAGTTATATGTACAGAAAAATATATAATTATTTCATTGTTTTCTAAAATTTAACAAAAAAATAATGATTTAAATGAAATTCTTTTAAAAAATTATAGCTAAATAATTATTAATTTATCTTATAGGATTTCACTAATTAAGCCATCTAAGTGTTTAAAAAAATATTAATAAATATTTAATGATACTAATAAAATTATATATATACCAAAAAGTTTATTTAAAAACCTTTTACAAATGATAAATATATAACTTATAGTCGGTATCTATAGAGCTATTATTTAATGTGAAAACTTATTCTTTTCATTTCGTCGAACTAAAGGGTCTAATCAAATAAAAATGCTGCGGCTGAAATGATTGAAGAAAAACATAGTACACATTATGTACTAAAATAATTAAGCGGAAAAGAGCCAAAAAACGTGTTTTCTGGGAAAAAAATAAATAAATAAAGTTTCGCAAATTCATTTGCATTTAAAAGAGGGAGGGTCGATGGAAGCTCATGATGATGGCGGTCGTTATTTTCAACTTTTTCTCACTGCATTTTTCAACTCTTTTTTTTTTTTTTCTCTCTTTTTTGTGCAGGACCCAAGGTGTTTCTAAAGCTACTCTAGCTCTCAGCAAATCTTCGACTTTGAAACGGCTTTCTGCATGCCATTTTTGAACGAAACCCTCCTTTTACGGGTCATTATGATATTTTGATAGGTTTAGAGATTTGGGATTCAAACCTACAAATAGTCTTTCAGATGAAAAGTACTAGTTGATTGAGCTGGTGATTTAACGATGGTTCACAATTTGAATTGTGATATTATGAATGTGATTTTAGTTTATCATATTTTATTATAATTATAG
>JBBYHL010021571.1:0-11070 GCA_038381835.1 Adansonia madagascariensis
ATAATAATAATTATAATATTCAAAGATAAAAATATTTACAAATATAATCATTATAATGAATAATTATTAATAAGAGCATAAATATTTTGTTTTGGTTTTATAAGAGATGATAATGAATAGTACAATATAAGATACTTAACACAATCCAATACATTTTTACAGATTTGAATATTGTGGATAATTTGCAGATGCAGTTATAGATTTACTATATGGAATAAATTCTGATATGAACTTTTAGCTATCTATTACTCAAATTTGTTTTGATTTTGGTTTGGATTGTGTTAGATGTTTGAAAATGTTATCCAAATTCGCTTTTATCATAAGGATTTGAGTGGGCTTGTCAATTAACCTAAACCTGAAAAACCTGACTAGTTAATCCAAACCCAAACCTGATTGAACCTAATTTGACCAAAAAAAGTCAACAACCTGAAATCGACCAACCCAAACCCGAAATGACCGAATCCAGAATGACTTAAACCTGAAATGACCCGAACCCTAAATAACCCAAACCCGAAATAACTTGAATCCGAAATGACCCAAATGCAAATGACCCAAACAATTAACTCAAAGTGATCCGAATTTAAATTAAGTATAAATTTATTTCAAAAACATTAAGTTCATAAAAATAATACTTATAAATTATTAATTTATTTTATTTCATAACGTATAATTATATTGGATTATGATAAAGTATGCAAACACCATTTGGCATAAATAACTTGATTATGTTCCTATTTTTATTCTCTTATCTTTATGTAAAAAAAATGTAATAATTATACATGTGTCTATTATAATAATTTTTAATATTTGATTAATTTAAATATTTTAAATTGTTATTGTAAAAGAAAGAAATGATTTTCGTTGTTTTATTTATAACCTACAAAAATATTGCTTGGTAAAACTTTATATAACCATAATTATTCTATTTATAATTTTTTACTTCTTACTTGGGTATAATAAAAAAAATGCATTCATAATTGTCATTCTTTGGTCGGATCTGAATAAATGGAATTGAAAAAAAATTGAAATAGTAATCAATCGAAAATTCAATATTCAACCAAGTGAACATTTAAAAAATTCTTCTCTATGGTTTAGCAAGATGTTTAGAATTAACAGTTCAATTCGATAATCCTTGAAAATTTAATACTCAAGTGCACTGATATACTTTGCCCTCATTCTATTTATAAACATGAAAAATCTACAATAAAAGAAATAAGTCATAACATTGCTAGTTGAATCAAAACATAGAACCATAATTCCATATAAAATTTTCAAATATAATTTGTAAAAAGAGCTTTTTAACAAGCAAATATTTGAGAGGGTCATTTTAAGAACATGTCTATTTCCATTGTTGCAATTCAAAATACGATATGATCTTAATAGCATATAAAACTACATTTAATGGAAAAAAATAAAAACCATCTCTCTATTGGCAAAGAAGAGCAGTAAATAAAGATGCATGACCAAAATACAATACAAAAGATAAGATGAATAGAATAGCTTAATAGTTAGTATTCATCACATCACATATGCAAAATATCTATTTTTTAAATAGAGTATAAAGGTAAAACGATATACCACTTAATTCTTAATTCCTAATGTTGCAGTAAAGAAGCATGTAATCATTGATCGACATAATTACAGTTTCAATATATTTAATGAAAATTAAACTCCATCAAATGTTTTAATAGACATATTACAAAGTCCAAATTCCAAATCAAAAGCCTACAGTACAAAAAATAAAAACACAAAAATCTAAAATTAGAGACAATTATAATAAATTGATAGAGATAATAAAGCATTAAGAAAAAATAAAAATTTTTAGCTATCAATTAATAAAACATAATTTTAAATATGAAATAAAATTAAAGATATTTTGAAAATATATATACATTTTATTCTCCATCAATCTGCAATTTGCATGATTAGAAGCTTCTTCTGACGCTAAATTTGACCTTAAATTCATATTTATCTCTTCTCCATAAGTCTCAAACTTTTTTTCACCATATTCTAAATCTAATAATTAAAGAAGAAATAATTATCATATAAAACAATCACTAGACAAAAAAAGATCCACAACTATTTTAATAAAAATATCACATCTTCATATCCATATAAACAATTACGGGTAGGTATCAAAACTTCGATATGTTTTGATGAAAGAGAACTTACCCACTTGCTCAAGACGTTAACACCTATACTATATTTTGATTATGAAGCAATAGTGGTGATAGGAATGCTCAAAATATCTTTTCCCATTGTTGCAAGCTCAGGATATCGAAAATAATTATCATTTGAATAACAAGAATATTAAATGGCATTGTAGTAAGCTCAAGTTTGCGCTTGCTTAAATAAAGCTCCAATTATGACTCAAGATGGAAGCTGTATTTCCTATCGAAGTCGAGAGCCCTTCTCTCAGAGTCTTAATGGAAACCAAACTTGAGGAAGTTGAATGGGTCAAGAATAGATACGACCAGCTCAACCTTATCAAGCAAAAATGCATGAAGGCCATCTACCATGGTCAAATGTATCAAAGATGCATGATCCGAGCCCACGATAAAAAGATGCACCCATGAAAATTTCACCCTGGCGAATTGGTATTGAAAAAGATCCTCCCAATTCACAAAGATGTATGGGGCAAGTGGACCCCTAATTGGGAAGGACTGTATCTCATGAAGCAAGCCTTCTCTGGAGGGGCCCTAATCTTGTCAGAAATGGATGGCAATGTCTTGCCCAACCCAATTACTCAGATTCCATTAAGAAATATTACACGTAGAGGGCGAAAACCTAAAAAAACGTCCTTAAAAAAAAGAAAAACAAAATAAACAAAAACAAAAAAACAAACAACAAAAAAAAGAGTAAAAAAAACAAAAAAAATAAAATGAAAACAAAAAAAAAAAGAAAACAAAAAGGGGTCCAGATGAAAATCTGAAAAGGATATTTGGGTAGCCAACCTGACTACAGTTGAAAACCCGCAAGGGCGACTTGAGAAGATCAATTTTGATGGGGCATAGACTGAGATCACTTGCAAAACAAGGTGAAGCAATCCTAGGGATCTTCCGAAGATCAGCTCATACTAGTCACATTCATTATTCAAGAAAGATCCTAGAAAACACCTAAAGAACATTCATGTCATGATCGTCAGAGCCATTTTTTGCCCAAAAGATTATCCTTCTGGCCACCATATCAGTCATTTGTCAAAAGATATACCTAGTTATGTCTTTTTGTTGTGATGAATAAATATTGCCTTGTTTCTTTTAACCCCTGTACAATTCACATTGCACTTGTCATTTAGTTGATGATGTTTGATGATCAACTAAAATATGCATTAGGACATCTCAATATTACATTGAAAGGAAGAGAAAAGCATAGGGAACTCTACTCACGCCCTGATCGTCAAGATCATGCACATTTTACGTCCAAACACCTGCTTGGCATGACCATACACCAAACCATTTCTTACTTTCACAAGCTACATCTCAAGAAAAAACCATTTTAAGCTAACCAAAAATTAACCCATGTGTTTTATCCGAATCCTATCAAAACCAGAGACATCAACCTAATCAGGCAAACAGTCTCCAAGTTATTGACAATGCCTTTTAATTGTTAAAAAAATGATTGAACCTCTCGAATCAGGAAATGCAATAATCTAAATTCTTGAAAATAGATTTTTTATCGTATCCCCAATGGAGCCGTGACAACCCACAATCCCCAACGGGATTAGGAAAATTCCCATCCATTGTTACAACAAAGATGAATCACCATCCCTATAAGAGTCTGAATGACGTACCAAAATAACTATGGCTATCTCCCGTATTAGACTTCACATCATGCAATCTTGACAGCATTCCATATCATGCATTCACATTACCATCACACATCATGATTTTTGCAATGTTACTTCAAGCCAGGTTCACAAAACCTCCAAAGAGTCCCTGATAAGAACTTCGAGCTTCGTAAATCAAGCATTATTCAGGAGGCACCTATCAAGAAACCGTTTTAAGCCCACAAGTCAGTGGCACCCTTTTCAAAGCCCATGAGTCATTGGTATCTTTTCAAAGCCTATAAGTCAGTGGCACCTTTCCAAAGCCCATGAGTTAGTAGCACCTTTCCAAAGCCCACAAGTCAGTGGCACCTTTTTACAGCCCATAAGTCAGTGGCACCTTTTCAAAGCCCACAAGTCAGTGGCACATTCTTCAAAGCCCATAAGTTAGTGGCACCCTTTTCAAAGCCCATAAGTCAGTGGCACCCTTTTCAATGCCCATAAGTCAATGGCACCTCTTCAAAGCCCATAAATCAGTGGCACCCTTTTTAAAGCCCATAAGTCAGTGGCATCTTTTTTAGAGCCCACAAGTCTGTGGCACTCTTTCAAAGCCCACAAGTCAATGGCACATTTTCAAAGCCCACAAGTTAGTAGCACATTTTCAAAGCCCCAAAAGTCAGTGGCACCCTTTTCAATGCCCACAAGTCAATGGCATCTCTTCAAAGCCCACAAGTCAGTGGCACTCTTTTTAAAGCCCATAAGTCAGTGGTACCTTTTTCAAAGCCTACAAGTCTATGGCACTCTTTCAAAGCCCACAAGTCAATGGCACCTTTTCAAAGCCTATAAGTTAGTAGCACATTTTCAAAGCCCACAAGTTAGTATCATCTTTTTAAAGCCCACAAGTCAGTGGCACCTTTTTTAGAGCCTATAAGTCTGTGGCACCCTATCAAAGCCCATAAGTCAATGGCACCTTTTTAAAGCCCATAAGTTAGTAGCACAATTTCAAAGCCCATAAGTCAGTAGCACCTTTTCAAAGCCCACAAGTCAGTGGCACCCTTTCCAAAAGCCTATAAGTTTCACACTTTTTCAAAGCCCGCAGAAGCTGGTGGCACCCAAGTCTGAGTTAAAGCCCACACAAGTGGCATCCAAGTCTGAGTCAAAGCCCACAAGAGCTGGTGGCACCCAAGTCTGAGTCAAAGCCCATACGAGCTGGTGGCACCCAAGTTTAAGTTAAAGCTTGCACAAGCTGACGGCACCCATATAAAAAATCCATGTTACTCTATACCTGCCTAAGGGGGTGAAACCTTAGAAAACCAACACCCTAGTAGGGAGGCAAACCCTACAAAATTCACTTAAACCTCTATCAGGATCATTGCTAATACGCTACACTTATCACAGCGAAGTTAATTACAATTTATTTCTTTACAAGTGTTCTAGGGAGCGTCGTTCCACCCTGGATAAAATAGTGTCTATTTGTTTTTACCTTATTCTTGATTCTCAGCAACGGTCAAGGAGGGGTAGATGTAGACACCTTATTTTATTCGGGTTAATTTTTAAAAACTCGATTTTAACTTATTTTTTTTTATATTAGAAAAGATCAAAACCTATGTCAGATTACGAATTTGAACTTTAGAATTAATCAAAACATTTTTTGAAGTCTAAATTAGATAAAAAAGGTCAATGTCACATGATCACCCTACTTCTCCCTAGTTTATTGACCAAGATCACCATCAGCCACCTTATTTGCTAGAAAATCATTTCAGCATTTAAAGCAGCCACCCTATGCCTATCACATTGGCAGCAAGTTGCTCCCTACAGCCACTCTATAGCCATCAAGATGACATCACTTTGTTCACCTTGAGAAATGACCAAAAAGACCTTCAAATTAGCTCCAAAATGCTAGTGTAATAGACCACTTATATCTCAGCTAAAAAAGGTTAGATTCCAGCTCATTTTCAGCTTCTAAAACACATTCCTACGCCAAAAAAACTAGAATCTAGTAGCTCTTCACTCACCACCCAAAAACAGCCCCAAAACACTCATTCCTAATCATTACACATTCTAAAAATCACCCTCATCCATACCAAAACCAAAACCTCATTGTTTCTCTCTTTTTCTTGCTTATTAACAACAAAGAAAAGAGGGAAATTCAAGCCATCTCTGTTACTCCACTATTTGGCCAAAAATTAAAGTTTTGTTGGCATAACGTCTTACTTTATCACTTTTATTTTATGTTTTTCATCATCTTCATCATTTTAGTGAGCTTTGCATGTTTCCATCACCCTCTTAGGATTCTCATGCATTATTGTGGCCTTCGGTTATGGTAGTTTAGGATTTGGATGCCTTAATGCCCCTTTGATGTGCAAAATGCCTCATTTCATATTATTTTGATAGCTCTTGCTCATGCATTTTATGCCATATCCATGCATCTTGTTATGATTAATCCATGTATGAATCATCAGCCTAACATATTTCAAGCATATTTATACATTAGCTTGCATATTTTCATGAATCATTATCATTTTCAGCTTCCATAACATTTTCTTATCAAAGTGCATAACACTTTTTTTGTCAAGACCATTGGTAAAGTTTGGATACCCATTTATGTTTTGTGCCGTCCCCTTGTATGTTCATTGTCTTCTTCTTGTCTAAATGCATGTTTGATGGCTATTAAAAATTGATTTTCAAAACCTACCCAAGCCAAGCATGTTAACCTTAACCAATGAGGAATAGCATAAACTTAGCATTTTCCTTAAAGTTAGAAAGATATCTTGGGGAAAATTAAGTTTTTCAAATCTAGAATCATGGTTAAATGAGCTCAAATCTTTTGATTTTCCAATTAAAATGGCCTCACACTTGTTCCCGAAATGTTCGTGCCATGTTTTTGAGTCGAAACCTTGAGTGGTATGATCAACGGGCTGTTTCATCGTCCTAAAATACTTTGAGGCTATGCAAATGAGTTTGTGATGCTCATGCCACTGTTTCTTTTAAGTCATGGATGTTCGAATGTCGATGACTCGAGTTTTGACCCTTAAACATAAAGAAAATAAGAAATATCCTCTGTTTTACTTTGTCCCTTACTGGCAGCAGCACTGTTGCAAATTGAAAAATCACTTTAAAATCCCAAACAATTTTTCATGAATTTTATAATATTTGTCTCTAAAAATGTGTCAAAATACCTTTGAAACGAGGTCTTGTTCATCCCAGGATCAGTCCGGATGAAAGCATTATGATTTTTCAAACTTAGACTGTCTAGAATCCCTCGAGTGAACAAAGTGCATTCTAGTTGGGCCCTTAAAACCCACCAAATGGTTTTTTCAAATCCATCCAGCATTTTTCCTAAAACGTTCATGAAATTCCCTTTCTGGAAAGGTATTATTTGTAATTTTTCAATAGCAAATGAGTCCGAAATAATTTTTTAAATTTTGACACACATTGTCCTTCGTATGCTCTACTAGTAGCAAAATTAATCTGAACTTGAAAATTTATTTCCTCAGAAAATGACTTTTTGGGATATTGGGATATTTTTAGGTTGACCCACATTGAGTTACCTTTCTAATGGTATCTTGTACACCTTCTAAAGCCTTCAAACCAATTTAGAATAAATTTGGGAAGCAGGATAGCATGATGCTATCCCCTATTTTTGGTTATCATCAAAATTGAGTTATTTTTCGAATTTCATCTCTAGACATTCGAATGTCTTCGTATCACCCCAATCAGACTCGAGCACATGCTTTGACTTTCTATAGGATCGTATTAAGGCACAAACATATTTTTCATCTTTACCATCCTTATTTACAATAATTTCTTTTGCCAAAAGTTGTCGAAACGCTTACACATTTCCTAAATCACAAAGTTTTGTCAACTTAAATTTTTCAACTCGACTTCTCTAAAAAGTGTCATATGTGTCACTTTTGGGGATACTCTAACCTCGACCTTTTGAGGGGATACTCCAACCCCACTTTTCAAAATTATCGAGATTGAAAAATCTTCTTTTGTCAAAATGATTTGTCATCCACAGTGATACTCTAATCTCGACCTTTCAAGGGGATACTCCAATCCCGCTTTTCAAAATTGTCAAGATTTAAAAATCCTCCTTTGTCAAAATTATTTGTCATCCATGGGGATACTCTTACCTTACCTTTTCGAAGGGATACTCCAACCCTGTCTTTCAACTACAATAATTTTTTTCCTTCTTCCAGGACTTCCATGAATATGTCCAATAAATCTCGTTCAATCATGATATCCAGATGCATATTGAAAATTATCGATTTGGTTATTCCCAAATAATCGATGCCAATTATGAAATAAATTCCAATAGTCCATTTCTTTTCTTTATCATTGCATTGAATGATCCATGTTATGTTACTTTATTCGTTGCCTTACTAATGTGATTTCTTTATGATGATTATTTGCATTCATGTTTTCAAATCATTTCAAATAAAATTAAAAGTAATGTTCCGCATGGGTATCTCTCCAGTGCCCAAAGTGAAACATTCTATTTTTAACGTAAAATCCAGAGGTCATTTTTTTGAAAATTTTTATATTCCCCATCTCTCTGGGGCATATATAAGATTAAATCTTTTTCATCAAAACTTGGATTTATTTTTTTATAAGATTCATGCATTTAAAAAGGGTTATATCAAAATAGTGATGAGGTAAGATCGAAAACTTGAAACCAAGATGAGACATAGCTAGTAAGGTACCGATTTTGGACGTCACAAAGAGGTTCGTACCTCATCGTGCATAACCAACTATTAAACCCAAACGGCCAATCTTTGTACTATGTAGACCATAGGATTGATGATTTGAGTTTCATAACTCAAAACATAGGTTTCAATATGTGTATCCTAAAATGATTGGTGGTGACTCCATGCATTGGCCATTTCGTGATGGTCATCCGAGACCAATAAGATGAGCGATTTGTCTTATGATCCTCTTCACTATATCACAAGTCGAGAATTTGTACATTCTCGTTCTCATCACATCGCAAAAGAAAAGTCTTGGTTAAGAAGACATTTCCAAGTTAGAAAAATATTTTAAGTCATAAGCACCCATAAATCTGTGAGGATCCCTTCGGGGTACGTTGCGATAGTTTGGAGACTAAATTGGGGATAGTATAGAGAGTTTGGCCAATAATTAGTTGTGTCTTGCTAGGTTCCCGATTCTTTCAATCTTCGATCATTATTTAACTATGACCCTTTTTTCATTTTGTCAACTAATCTTTTGTTTGGCATGATTATCAGGATTGTCTTTTTTTGAATAATCATCAGTTTAATAAAAATGGTAATACGAAAGTAAAAAGGTTTGATCATTTCCCCATCACACACCATGCACTTGTACGTGCATTAGTGTCCCGCCAAAATCCATGATGTGGTTATAACCTAATCATTAGGAGGAAGTGAGCTATCCGCCTTCGTGAGTAACCCTCCATATAGGCATGGCAATAACTTCCCGAATGTAAATTACCTATGTTTCTCGTGAGTAACCCTCACATTTGCATAGGGAAATACATTTAATGGATCGAACCTGTTTCGCCAAACCCGCGATGGGTCTAGGATCGTGGTCCTTTGACTGTCCTTACTAGACGGAGGAATAATTCAGATACCTATTTAGGCATCAACTTAAACCTCATATAATGAGCCCTACGAGCTAAACCATGTCAAACCATACTAGAATGCTGCTAGAATACCTGAAGAATAGCGTCACTCGGGGAAACATTCCTAGCCTGTACTTTTAATTACCATAATTATGTAGGTAACAATGAGTATACAATTATCACTTGCATCTGCTTTTTTTATCATTTATCAAGGCATACCGTCATGCCACCCGAATGACGGCTAACCTTTGTATAAATAAGCGATGGTGAACCAAACCCATTGGTCATAATGTTTTATACTGTAAGCCATTATGCTGTCCGTGTCATGGCTTAATGTGTATCCGCACTAGTGGTGATAAATGAATGTTACTACTAGTCGATTATTTTTCCATCAAAATAAGATATTGCATCACCTTATGAAGGGCATATTGTATTTTGGCATGTTGAAATGCTACTTGTTACTCGTCTCACCACCTTGGTTGCGACATGTTATGAATTTTTTTTGTTCTGATGTTCTTAAATTCTTTATTTCCTTACATTTGTCTCTTATATGTTCCATTTACTTATTTCCTTTTGTTTATGTTTTGGTGCATGCATCATTTCATCATAACCATAATGACTATCATCATTTTAGGATAATTGTTCTGGTTCGGTGTTCAGCAAGGGGCATCATTTATGGAGCAACCACTTATCTCCACTATCGAGTGCTTTGAAAACGTCAGAACATGGTTAGAAGGTTGCAACATTAAGACGAGGACATCCTAAAGCCTAACTACATCTCAGAAATGCATGAAGAGGTCAAGATCGATTTTCATCAGAATGATTATCAGGAACTGAAGCACATTTAGGACAATTGGGATAGCAACACGAAAGAAGCCTACAGTAAAAAGTATGGGATATAGCTTTCTTACTTTGAGTTCAGTTGGCTGATGGCTTGCTGTGAGCAGTGGCACAGTTCTGGAATCTAGCCTACCGATGTTTCACCTTCAACCAATAAAATTTAGTCCCTACCATTAATGAGTACATAGCCCTGCTCAACATAGAAAGGGCTAAGTCAGACTAAATTTACTACAAGCTGCTAATGCCTCCTCCATTCAAGAAAAAATTGAGGTAAATTCTTGGAGTCACAGAAGCATGGGTTGACAGTCATGTCAAAGTAAAAGGGAGCAGCAAATACATCTCTTGGGCCAGCTTAAAAGAGGCAATGGTAAATCTTTCTGATCAAAAGAAAGCTAAAGATGTCTACACTTTGGCAATCTATGAGCTCATTATATTCCCAAAGACTTTAGGTTATGTAGAGGCAGCAGCCACAGATTTCTTTTCTCGCCTATGTTGCAACATCAACCCTGCTTCTGCCATCATCGCCGAAACCATCTGCGCCCTTAGCTTTTGTAAAAGAACGAGAATAGGAAGGTATATCGAGTGTGCCCCATAGCTCCAGATATGGCTCCTAGGTCATCTTTATGTTAGGAAAGAGAGAGTTAAGCAAAATTTTTTCTTTAAGATCAGTCCTCTTTCGACAGCATTAGAGGAAGAATGTCATCAAGATAAGACAGAAAAGCATTGGGTCAAGGAATTATGAAATGTCAAGGAGGAAAAAATCACGTGGAGAGCTCCATGGGTGTTTTCTCAGTCGATTATGTATAGATGTGGAGATTACACTTGTGTACCACTCTTGGGATTATAGGGAAATACCAGTTATGCTCCT
>JBBYHL010021600.1:0-11070 GCA_038381835.1 Adansonia madagascariensis
CGATAATCATTACAAAAGGAAATGTGCTAGTAAGATAGAAAAAGGAGAAATATAATAATATCATAAACAAGCAATCATAAACAAAAGAACATGAAAAATGAGGGATAATCAAAATGTATCTCATAATTGCCTTCGATTATTAAAGAATAATTGGGATAACAATTTTACAGATAGGTTTGGATCGAGGTGATTTAAGGGACAAAGATGATTTTAATCAAAGTAATTTAAGGCACTCGAAAGAGAGAAAATTTTAGGCTTTTCGAGGTAAAGCAGGGTTAGAGTATCCCCTCAAAAAGGTGGGGTTAGAGTATCCTCAAAGATAGAGTTAGGAAAATATTTAGGAATAAAGAGAAAATTTGAATATTTAATTAAAAACAGGGTTGGAGTATCCCTTTGAAGTATTGAGTTAGAGTATACCCAAAGATAGAGTTAGGAAAATATTTACGAATGAAGAAAAAATTTAGATTTTTAATTAAAAACGGGGTTAGAGTGTCCCTCTAAAGCAATAGAGTTAGAGTATATCCATTAGAGAGAATTTTAATATGAAATCCTTTTTTATATTTTTGTATTTTTAGCATTGATCCGAGTCAAAAGGGATTGGTGTTGTGGGGGAGCCAACCAAATACATTTTGAGAAATTCAAACATCTCGATAAAAGGAGATTCAAAAATTAAGTTGGAAATAGGAGAAAACATTGTGTCATGTCCATTCCCAAATTTTTTTTAGGTGTATCCAAAGGCTTCAAAGGGTAAATGAGGTATCATTGGAAAGGTAACTCAATAAGGTTTAATGTAAAAATATTCCAAAAATCTAAAAAATCAATTTCTAGGTAGAATTAAATTTTAAAGTTAAGTCTGTCTTGACACTGGCAGTATGTATAAGGAAAATGGCATAATGGAATGTGGAAAATTGTTCCAAGATTGTCCAGAATTGTTAGATCATGAACAATCTCTTTCTAGAAAAGGAATTTTATGAACTTTTTAAGAAAAATATTTAACAATTTCTAAAAATCATTTGATGGACCAAAATGCTCAAACAGAATATTGCACACCAATTCCAAGGGTTCCAGACAATAATGATTTGAAAAATTATAACTCCCTCATCCAAGATGATCTGAGGGTGAATAAGACACCATTAGAAAGGTAATAAGATGCTTCTTAGGGGAAAAATATTATAAAAATCTAAAAAAACATTTTATGGCTTGAAAATAATTTTTTAAATCTAAACTATAGTGCTGCTAGAGCAAAAATAGGAGGATTATTCGATATTCTGGTTTTTTGGAAGATAGACTCCAGTCTAAAATGTTTGAATGTCCGTGATAGAAAGTAACATGGGCTTCACAAGTTCATTCCATAATCTTGAAGTAGTTTAGGATGATGGAACAACTCGTTGCCTGTGTCACTAAAGGAAACATGGGACTCAAGATTAAGGTTTAATACTAAAAAAGATCTTTTTTTTTTGAAAATAAACTTTTTCACCATGAATCCAAAGCTGAAATGTTGATCTACCACCAAGATTGGAAGACCAATTTTATGAAAACATTAAGTCCATGCTATTCTTCATCTATTGAAGATAGCATGAACTTAGCTTGGAGATTTTTTTAAAAAATTAAGTTTTAAGAAACAAGCAAGCGTTTTAATGGAGATATTATGAACAAAATACATCACATGTAATGAAAAACATGGATTAAACATGCAGGTATACAAAGATGACATTTTGATATGAAAATTGGTGACAAAAATGTAAGAAGATGACAAATAGGATGCATAGAGATGATATGAACATGTTTCAACAAAGGAATGGATGCTACAGTTGTCAAAACAACATTTTTATTTTGTGGGACTCCTTAAAACACAAGAAAATGTATGATCATACATAAGACATGTTAAGGTGACCATTTAAATATGAGAATTTAAATATGAGATAGATATGTGAATATGGAAGGAACATGGCACAAGATGCATGAATGGAGCCTATGAAATGATAAAAAATGAAGTATAGTGAGTTTATATATATTCAAACAGCATCAAGGTATCAAGAGGGTCATCAAGATCTTAGGACTACCATAATCAAGTTAACAATGATGCATGAGAGTTTTAGGATGGTCATGGTAGCATAAAAGGGCTCACTAAAATGAAATGGATGATCAAAACAAAAAATGTATGGAACAAGGTAGAAAATATACCAACAAAAGCTTGAAGTTTCCTTCTTTTCTTAAAGTAGTGACTTTAAGCTCAATTCTTTCTCTCTTTTTGTGATTATTTAGCAAGAAAAGGGTTAAAGGAAAAAGTTTTTTGGTAATATGGTTACTGATAGGGTGTTTTGAGGATAAAGGTTTGTGACAAGTGTTCTATTGGTGACTTTAGGAAGCTACGAGAATGAAGGTTGGTTGAGAGTGAAAGGCAATGGAATAATGTTTTTGGTAAGTTTTTGAAACTAGAGTTGTTGGAGGACTTTTGGAAATGGATAGAGTCTTTTGAGATTGCTGGAGAGTTTTTTTTTTAAAATAACTGAAGGTCTCCTTGTTTTAGATAACTGAGAGTCCTTTATTCATTGCTCAGCCCTGCTTTTAGAAGACAATGTAAGGGTATTTTTTTATCTTTCCCACTTTCACCAGGGGACATCTCTAGCTACCATGCTCAGCTAACTCTCTTCCTATTGGTTCTGCCATGCTGAGCAAGGAGGTAGAAAGGCTGTGACAACCTATAATTGAATATATGCCTGCCATACCTTCTTACAACCATATATCTTATGAAAATGACCTTTGTCATTAATTGTTTGGGCTCCAAAAATTTGTTTGAATCCGTTCATGAGCTCATAGTTGAGGTTTGCAATGATTTATGATAGTTCCTTAGTGCAAAAACATGTCTAAATCAGGTTTTTGAAGGTTGACAAGTGGCTCAAACTAGGCAAAAATGCCTTGGTGTATCGATACAATGAGCTATGTATCGATACTAAGAGCAAAAATGTTTTCAGTCTCGATACTTAGAGGCCTGTATCGATATTTATGCTTGTGTATCGATACATTTTGCCAAAAATCACAACTTTAGCTATTGCCATGGTCTGTAACGATATAAACATGCTAGGTATCAATACTAAACCCTCTTATATCGATACTACATGTAAAAATTTAAGTTTTTGGAGATGTAAAGCCTCGTACCAATACTTGTACACCAATATAACTTGCATGTACCTGTGGCTTCCTAATTTTCCTTAACTTGGTCATAAACAATGGGAAATTGATCCATGTACTCATTTGAATGACTTTTGTGACACCATGAAAAGTGGCCTTTGATACCTGATTTTTATATTTTCCTTTAATACAGCCTATAGGTATTTCAAACCTTCCCAAAAATTTTTTCGCCTGATGTCGTGTCGCTTAATAATGCCTGGTGACAAGGCACTTGGTAGGCATCCCCTAGTTTTATTTTTTATTTTTTGATTTTATCATCTTTCACTTAAGTTCTAGAATGCTAGAAGCTGGCCTAGATGAAATAAGGTGTTTACAACTACCCCTCTTTGGCCATTGCGAAGTATTAGGAACATGGTAAAGATAAATAGACACTATTTTATTCGGGTGGGAAGATAGATTCGTGTGCCTATAGAAAAGTAGAGAGCTATTTAGTATTACATCGAGAGGGGTTGAATAATTTGTAAAAAAGAAAATTTTGATGAGTTTTATAGGGTTTGACCTCCTTACTAGGTTATTTTTTAAGTTTAACCTCAAATAAATGGCATCAGCTTGTGTGAGCTTTGAGGTAGGTAAAGAAATACATCTAGTTCTTTGTGGACTAAGGTTGACCGGTGCCACTAGTTTGTGTAGGCTTTATGGTTGGGATGTGTCCAGCTTTTTGAGGATTAAGGTAGGTTACGTGGTGCAACCAACCTATGTGGGCTTTATGGTAGGGAAGCATCTTACTTTTTGAGGATTGAAGTAGGTAGTTACCACCAACTTATGTAGGCTTCAAGGCAAGGAAGCATCATTCTCTTTAAGGACTGAGATAGGTAATTACCGCTAGCTTATGTAGGCTCTGAGGTAGGGAAGTGTACTACTCTTTAAGGACTGAGGCAAGTAGTCTCCACCAGCTTATGTAGACTTTGTTAAACATCCTACTCTTTGAGGACTAGAAGGAAATGAGTTTAGATTCCCTTCTTGAGTGATTTTTAATAAGCACGTAGGGTCAAAGGTACTTACTTGAGGCCTTTTAGGTTTTTAAAGTCAAAAAATTATACCTTAGGTTTCCTACAAGATTAACTTTTATATATGGGAGTTAGTACTTGTAGGATGTTAAATGTTACATAATGCATGGGGATGCAAATTCCTGTCTAAATGATGGAGGGCTAATGATTTTAAAAGCCTAATCCAGTGGTTGGTTTTGGGCTTTCTTCAGCTTTGATAAGGTGGCTTTTTGCCTAGGGTTTGTCAATCTTGCTCTAGATTTCTAGAGGCTTTGAATGTTAAGGTTGTCCCTTCTTTGAAGGTACGGAAGGTCCATGATATCTTACTGAGATAAGGTTTTAAACATATTTTCAAGATGTGGGGTCCCAGGGTAAAACCAGTTGTGGCCCCAAAAGTTCATTCTTAGTCTATCTTTCCAAGTAATGCTAGGAAATCCTGTTATCAATTTTGTTTGTTTATCAAGCATTACCAATAAAATGATAAACATGATGCGACACAAAAAGCAAGGTTATGAAAAGATTTTGCAATAAATCAAGTGATTGTATTTTCATTCAAAGAAAAAGGGTACAAGTTTTGAAAAACTTATAAGATTGTGAAAGATTTTTAAATATAAAAGAGATAAGAAAAGTCTTCCTGGTTGATTGGCTCTGATGCTGATGACATGAATTCTTCACTGAATGCTTTTAGAGATTTCTCTTGAGCAATTAATCCTTTTGCTGCTGACCAACTCATAAGAAGATTCCTTAGATTGCCCCATGGTGGGATGGGGGCCTCAAAGTTAGGTGGTTTCCATTTTTTTAGTGCAGGTGTGGATAAGGTTTGGTGAGGTTTGGTCAGCATAGAAGAAATGGGTTAGGTTATGACTTGGTGTCTTAATCGAAGTTGTGAATAGAGGGTAAAAGGGTCTGGTTGCTTAAGTTGCCCTCTCAGGTTTTCAATTTAAGCTGATTTTCTTTTCTTTCTTTCTTTTTTATTTGTTTTCTTTTTGTTTTTCTTTTTTTTTTTTAAGAGTGGTACACTAAAGACTAATAAGATGCCCTTTTTGGTTTTTATGCTAAAGTCCTTTCAGGCATTGTATTTTTTAATAGAGTCAGAATTCACAGCATTAGATAAGTCACTGCCATCCATTGGTTAATATTGGGGCTCTTCTAGAGAATACACATTTCACCATATATGGCCCTTCCTAATTGGGGTCCATTTTTCGTGAGCATCTTTATGGATCAGGAGAATTTGTTTGAGTACCAAGTTACCTTCTCAAAATTGGCCAAAATAGACTTTTTTTGTTATGGACCCTCATCATTTGCTTTTAATACAACTACCCATGACAAATAGCCTTAATTATTTTCTCTTTAATGAGATTGAGTTGCTTATATTAGCTCTTAACCCAATTAGCTTCTTCAAGTTAGGATCCATCAAGACTCTAAGTGAAGGGATTTCAACCTCGATTGGTAAGGCAGCCTTCATGTCATAGACTAAAGAGAATGGGGTAGCATTCGTGAAAGTTCATACTACTATGAGATAGGTATGTAAGGCAAAAGGCAACTTTTCATGCCAATTTTTGTATGTCTCAACCATCTTTTCAATTATCTTCCTTATAGCCTTTTTGGCTAATTCAACTACCCCATTCATTTTTAGATGGTATGGGACAAAGTTTTGATGCTTAATCTTGAACTAAGAGCAAATTGCTTGTATCATTTTGTTTTTCAGATTACACACATTATCTGTGATGATATGTTCGGGAAGACCATATCTACAAATGATGTCCTGTTTTACAAATTTGCACACGATGGTCTAGTGACATTGGCATAAGAAGCTGCCTCTACCTACTTAGTGAAATAATCAATTATAACTAAAATGAAGTAATGCCCATTAAAAGCCTTAGGGGTAATTGGTCCGATCATGTTTGTGCCCCATATAGCAAAAGGCCATGGAGCTGTCATAGCATGTAGAGGTGTCAGTGGAACATGAATTTTGTCAACATAGATTTGGCATTTGTGACACTTTCGAGCATAGTTAATGTAATTATTTTCGAGTGTCAACCAGTAGTAGCCTTATCGCATGACTTATCTTGCCATTTGGTGTCCATTGGAATGCGTACCATAAATTCTTTCATGAACTTCTTCAAGTATTCTATTGGCTTCAAAGGCATCCACGCATCAGAGTAACACCTAATCCTAGTCTTTCTCATACAAAATCCCACCATCCAAAATAAAGTTTGTAGCTAATCGTCTAATGGATCTCTTGCCAATTTTAGTGGTGTCTTTTAGATACTGGTGATCCTTAATGTACTGAAGGATGTCATGATACCATGGCAAACCGTCTTTCTCTTCTTCAACATTCTGACACAGTGCCTGGGTTGTATATATGCTTATTTAAATAGGAGCGACATCCGATTTTTGATTAACCTTGAACATGGATGATAAAGTGGCGAAGGCGTCAGCAATTTAGTTCTTTTCTTGAGGTAGATGTTAAAAGCTAATATCATCAAACTCTTTCTTAAGCTCTGATATTAGATTCTTGTAGTGGGTTAGTTTAGCATCACATGTTTGACATTCTCCTTTCAGTTGGTAAATGACGAGGGCTAAATCTCCAAACACTTGCAGTTTTCAAATGCCCCTTTCAATGGCTGCTTGGAGTCCCATGATGTAGCCTCATATTTAGCTATGTTGTTAGTGTAGTCAAAGTTCAAATTGGCCATGAAAGGGTAATGGTTTCCTTCAGACGAGATGAGAATTGCTCCAATTCGATGCCCCAGTGCATTTGAAGTTCCATCAAAGTACATTTCCACGATGACCCACACTTGACAGTGTTCTCTGCCTCAGATATGTACATCAAGTTTTCGTCAAGAAATTCAAAATATAGAGGCTGATAGTCATCCGTTGCTAGACTTGCCAAAAAGTCTACTATTGCACTACCTTTGATGGCTTGCTGGTTCACATACACAATATCGTACTTAGAAAGTAAGACTTGCCATCTAGCTAACCTTTCAGACAAGGTGGGAGCTTCGCATAAATACTTGATAGGATTAGGCTTAGCGATTAACCACGTAGTATGGTACAGCATGTATTGCCTTAACTTCTGGGCTATCCAAACGAAAGCACAACATAGCTTTTCTACGAGGGAATAATTATTTTCATATTCTATAAACTTCTTGCTCAGGTAATAGATAGCCTATTCCTTTTTTCCTAATTCATCATGTTATCCTAATACATAGCCCATCGACTTATCTAGAATTGATAGATATAGGATTAGCGATAGGCCAGTCACTAGTGGCATAAGTACTGGAGGGTTCAAAAGGTAATGTTTGACCTTATAAAAGCTTCTTGGCATTATTGATTTCGTTTTTCAAGATTTTATTTTTGAAGCATTCGAAAGATCGAATCGTATTAGTAGATCAACTGAGATATGAATCAAGATATGTAGTTTAATTTTTCCAAGAAACTTCTCACTTCCTTTTGAGTTCGAGGTGGTGGTAGATTCTGAATGGCCTTAACCTTATCAAGATCAACCTCTATTCCTTTCTTGCTCACAATAAAACCCAATAGTTTGCCGGATGTGGCACCGAATACGCATTTGGTAGGATTTAGTTTGAGCTAATATTTGCAAAGCCTTTTGAAGAATTTTTTCAAATTGGCCATATTTTCACTCTCTTTTGGTGACTTGGCGATCATATCATCCACATAGACCTCGATTTCCTTATGCATGAGATCATAGAACAATGTTACCATCACCTTTGGTCAGTTGCCCTAGTGTTCTTGAGCTACCATCACTTTGTAGTAGAAAATGCCCCACAAGGTTGTGAATATGGTCTTTCCCATGTCTTCAGCTGCCATTTTGATTTTGTTATATCTCGAAAACCCATCCATGAAGGAAAACAATGCATTTTTTGTAGTATTGTCTACTAGGGTGTCTATGTGACATAAAGGGAAATTATCTCTTAGGCTGGCTTGGTTTAGATCCCTATAATCTACACATATTCACAGTTTCCTATCCTTCTTAGGAACTGGGACTATATTGGCTACCCATTTAGAATATTTGGCTACTTTGAGAAATCCTACTTCAAATTGTTTTTTCACTTCTTCTTTGATTTTTAGAAGCATTTTCAGTTTCATCCTTCTAAAATTTTGTTGTATGGGCTTACACTCGAGTTTGAATGGAAGTTTATGGACCACATTGTTGGTATCTAATCCAGGCATGTCTTAGTAGGGCTAGGTGAACACATCTTGATATTCTTGGATGAGACTTATTAGTTTAGCCCGAGTTGATGGTTTTATAGAAGTTTCGATTTTGACTTCTTTCTCATCTTCTTTTGTTCCAAGGTTTATAGTTATAGTGGGTTTTTCATGAAGTAATATATTTTTCTTCCTGTTCAACTAGTCTAAGTAGGTCTAGGGGTAAAGGGTTCTCTTCAGGATTCTCTTTAAATTTGACCTCATCGGTACAAATCAGTTGCTCGAAATCAATTTTTGAAGTTTCAATATGAGCGTTCATGTCTTTTTTGTCGGGGTACTTGCAAATATGAAAAAGAATATAGGTGGAAAAATATGTAAAGAAAGGTCTAAAGTCTAAGGTTGGCAAGCACTATGAACACAAAGAATGAATACATAATGCTTAGTCATTTTTGTTGATAACACTTAATAAAAGTTGCCCGTACAAAGGATCCTACAATGCTTTTGAGTGTGAGCAATATAGGTTTAGTTCATAGCATTACTTAGAAATAGACTTAATAGTACAAGAATCTTAGTCTTAGTCCAAACACTTAGAACAAATCCTGAAGGGCACAAACAAGTCTCTAGACTTATGGTTGACATCTCTGGCTTATCAATCGCATTGATGGAGTCATCCTTGAATGCTTTGTTTAATATAAGCACAGCAATAACAGAGTTAGTGTTTATATGTCGCCCTAGGCGAAAACTTTCCCGAAGTAGTGGGAATGTCATTGGCTCATCCTCCATGTTTTATCCTGACAAATGAGCCATCATTTTCTCATATTTTGCCTGAGCTTGTTTTCTTTTCTGCTACGTATTAGGCTTGAATCTTAGCTTTTTTTTGTTGATTTGGTTGACAACTTTTAACACTTCAGCAATCCCTTGGAGGTGTTTTCTAAATCGCTTTCCAGTCTAGGCACCTTTGTTGATAGTCAACTTTAAACCCATATGAGTACTCTCTGATGGGTGAGGTTGAACTATTGGCAACCCTTCCTTGATATAAGTAGCATTAACAAACTCAAAGGGTTTGAAAAAGGATTCTGGGATATCTTCATCAGGTTCGAGATATGGAGCATCAATTGAGATAGTAATAATGATATCTTTTTCTCCTTTGATACTGACAACTTTATTCTTGATGACAAATTTTAACTTTTGGTGCAAAGATGATGGCACTGCCCCAGCAAAATGAATCCAAGGCCTTCCTAATAGGCAGTTATACTATAGAGCAATGTCTATCACATAGAAGCCAACTTCGTAAGTACATGGGATGATTTGGAGTGGAATAGTGATATTCCCCATAACATTCTGGCAAGTTTCATCGAATGCCCACACAATCGTACAATTATTCTAGATATGAGATACGTTAATAGAGAGCTTGTTCAAGCATGACATGGGCATTACATTTGAAGCTGACCCATTATCAATGAGCACCTTTGGCAATGTGTTGCCTTTACAATACGTTGTGATATGAAAGGCTTTGTAGTTTCTTCTCCCTCCATGCAGGATTTTATCATTACTGAAAGATATGTAATTATCGACAGTGATGTTGCTCACTAAGCGATCCAACTGACCTATAAAAATGTAGGGAGGGACATAAGCCTTATTCAAAACTTTAAGAAGAGCATTCTTATGAGCTTTATAATTCAACAGTAGTGACAACACAGATATCTTGGTGGGTTGCTTATTCAATTGATCGACGATACTGTATTCACTGTGTTTGAAGAACTTTGGAATTTTGTAGCTTCTTTCTCATTCACTGGCTCATTGAAGGTTACTAAATCTGAGTTTTTTACTGCAGATTTCAGTGCTTGAGGAATAGGACTAGTATTCTCTTGCTGAGTTTCACTTCTTGATGTTGCTAGGGCATAACATCTACCACTCCAAAAAAATGGTCATTTTATAATGACTATTTTCTAATTAAGTCGAGTGAACAATTCATCTCGACAACTTAGTCCCCAGTTATGAAAGATAAAGAATAATAAAATAATAAAGATATGGCCCTTAAAATAAAAGAAAATAAAGAGATATATATATATATATATAAGAATAAGGGGTATATCCACCATTTTAAGCTGGCCTGGTCGAGATTCATATCCGGGCCATGTTGCAACAGCTTGGCGACTCCACTAAGGACAAATTAGAGAGTCAGGCCTAAAATTAATTTTATGCTAAATAAATTTTAATTAATTTGGTTTCAATTTGGTATTTAACTATAATTCTTGATATTTTCAAAACAAATTTTTATCATGTTTTTGTCCTATGTAGAAATTGTGCTATTTTGCAGCATTATTTCTAGAAGGAATTTAGGATCGGGCTTTTATTATTTTTGAAGTTTCAAATAATAAAAGGTATGTTGCTCCCTTGCACACATTGTGCACGTTCATAAGCATTATATTTTCTTCCATGTGTATGGAGGGGGCATAGGTACCTAATATTTTAGGAGGAGGTGAAGTAGCTTTACCTTCTGAGGTGTTACCCTTTGTCTGGGCTAGTGAAAGCCTACTGGGTGTAAATTCCTACACCTGCTCAAGGTGTTAGCCTCTTTATAGGCATGGAAGATACTCTCACTCGAATTAAACCCTTTCTAAGGATTAGGGTACCTCTTTAGTTCTTTCCTAACTCAATGCGCAATTCGAGAACCTATTTAGATGTCTAACCCAAACTTCATATAATGAATCATAGG
>JBBYHL010021633.1:0-11069 GCA_038381835.1 Adansonia madagascariensis
TCATTCCTCTAAATTAAAATTCTAAGAAAAGTAGACAAATTATAAGTAATCAATTTCCATAATTCGCAAAGATTTATTTGAATTATATAACTAGTTAAAGATTGACCGTGCAATTAGAGGTGTTCATAGGTTAGTTGGGTCTAGTTTGTGTTAGGCCTAAGAATACTATTACCATCATTTATTCTTGCCTAAGCTCAGTCTAGCCTAAAATATGTGCCTTAAATTTTGTCAAAGCCCACCTATGTTTGTAAATGAGTAATCCAGTTTTATTTAGGCTTGCTTATATATTTTTAGTTTATTTTCTAAAAATATATTTTTTAAAAATAATCTTTAGTAATTTAATAATTTTATTTTATTAAGTTTCAAATTTTAAATAAGTTGACATATTTTTTAATGTTTATACTATGATATTACATATATATATTCTTTATATGATAAAAATTACTTAATATATAAATATAAAATTAATATATATTATATAATCATAAAACTGGCTGGGCCAAGCTCGAACCTTGAAAATAAGAGCCAAGGTGGGCCCTTTTTTAAACATGTCTAATTTTTTGTTTAAGTCTATTTTTTGGGCTAACTTTTTTACCTAAAAATACCCAAATATCGGACGGGGGTAAATAATGTAGCCCATGAACACCTTTACTTACAATCACGAGTTGTGACTACACAAAAACATGCATACCTTGTTAAGAAAATTATTAATCCACGTATTCACTTAAGCTAACAAAAACACGTATAGCCCCTTACATATAATAACTCCCACATTCTTTCAAACTAAATAATAAGTCAAACCTCTTTTAGGCCAAATAATAATATCAATATCTATCTATTTATATGCATAAAATTGGCTCAACTAAGAGTCTCTCCAATTCTCTATGCGAGAAGTAGTAATTTTTATCTTGTACAAGGCATCTTAGTTTCTTAGGATATTCGTTTGGGAGTTAGTGAGATTCTTTAATCAGGAATCATAGCAAAAAGGGGAAGCAATATGGACGAGGAGTTAGAAGGTTGTAGGCCAAGCTTAAGTTTATGGATGAAGAACAAGATTCTATAGACATAGAGGGGACATATGACACAATCGAGAATGGAAAAACCAAGTCATAGATGTTAGGGAAGCTCTTAACCAACAAAAAAACCTTCAATAAAGAGGTGATGATTGCATTGTTCACAGTGATATGGAGATTGTCCAAATATTTGGTAATCAATGTTCTTGATAATCAATTGTTCTTATTCAAATTTGCCATAAAAGGAGACAAAGATAGGGTACTAGAAGGAAGCCCTTGGTGCTTTGACAAACATTTGCAAATGCTATAACAATATGATGCTAATTTGGGATTGAAGGATATCAATTCAACAGTGCTCTATTATGGGTAAGGATATATGATATATCCTTTGAATGCTTTAACAAAGAAATGGCTATAAGGTTTGGAACTAAATTTGTACTTTTATAGGGTAAAATTGGATAATGTTGAAGGAGTCTAGGGAAATTTTCTACATGTGAGAGTGATAATCGACATCGTTAAACCAATAAGAAGGGTGATAGTGTTAAAGTGCTTGGAGAACAAAGAATATGTTTAGGGAAGATTAAAATTTAAGAGGTTACCTAATTTTTATTTTGAATGCGTCAAAATAGGGCATTTTGAAATGGAATGTGATCAACAGCAAAGTACAAGAGGCAGTGGTGCTAAGAAGATAACGAGTGACTATAAATAATATAAGGTTCAGCTTTGAGTGTCTCTTATTAAGAGAAAAGTTTTCAGTAACTAGAAAAGTAATGAATAAAACACTATAATGGTTCGGTCCGATGTAAAAAATCAATAATGAAAGGATATTGAAAGTTACATGTCAATAAAGATTAACAATAGAATTGGTGACAAATCACAGTAGAAGAATTTGGAAACAATAGAATTGAAAGATACATATATGGTGGAAAATAATAACAATAGTTGTCAAAGCCAATCAAAAGAGCAAAATTAGCATCTTAAGAAGGAAAAATAATTAGCAAATGTAAGGGAGCTTATTGAAGATAATGGTAATCTTTTAGGGATAGAGTCAAATATGGCATTAATATTAAATTTTCACCAAAAATAATGGGATAGGTAATGATAGGAAAAGTTGACTCCAGAAAAATACGGAAGGATACTGGTGATGAAGTCAAGGAAAAAGCCAAAGTGGTTAAGACAGAAAAAGAGATGCAAAAAAGAGAAAGAACACATGCAAAATGAAAAAAATAGCACAAAAAGCAAGTGGCAGTCATAATAAAAAATGCAAAATTTAGGAAAAGAAAGAGTAGAGAGGATATGGATGGAGAATTCTGCATGGAAGTGGATAATATGGAGAAAAAAATTAAGTAGATTAATGGAGGTGATGATTTCAATATAAATCAAACAAATGAGACCACGTTCTAGCTCGCCTAGAAATATGAAGATCATAAGTTAGAATTATCGTGGGCTTGGGAATGCACAAATAGGTAGAGCATTGAGGTAGCTCATCCTAAAACAATATCTTAAACTTTTGTTTCTATGTGAAACAAAAATTAACCAAGTAGAGATGGAAGTACCTAGAGGAAATGTGGCATGCGTAGTTGTTACAGAGTCAAAGGTGTAGGGAGAGGTAGAGTATTTGCTTTAATGTATAAGGAAGATATGGTCCTATAACTAAAAAGCTTCTAAAAGAACAATATTGATATAGAACTATTGATATCAAATCAAATTTTACATAGAATAATAGGATTTTATAGCAAAGTAGATACAAATAAATGAGACACATCATGACACTTGCTATTAAGACTGGCCAATCTGTAAACACTGTTATGGGTTTGCTTCGGAGACTTCAATAAGATAATGCATGGTGGAAAGAAGAGTAGAGAGGGATTGAGACTTGAAAGACAAATGGAAGAATTCAAAAATAGCATGGAGAAGTGTAATCTTTTAAATATAGGCTATAAGGGGGCATGGTATAGTTAGTCTGATAAATGAAATGCTATGGCATTGGCGCATGAGCGTTTAGATCAAGTTTTGGCAAATAGAGAATGGCGTGACCAATTTCCAAATGTATTGGTCGAACATCTTACTAGCATAGCCTCAGATCATAGCTCTTTGCTGATAGAATTATAAAGCATGAACCTAAAGGTAGAAAAAAGGAATTAAAAGAAATTTTGCTTTGAGGCATCATAGGTAAAGAAGGTTTCATGTAAAAGAGTTATTGCTAATACACAGAGGATTTCATCATAAGACAGCTTTGAAAAAAAAAAGTAGGAGATAAGCTCTCAAGATGGCATATGGTGAATATAGGTGTAGTGGAAAGGAAGATTTAAGTGTTACAAGAAAATCTAAAACAACTTCAAGAAAGTAGGCCAAGTGATAAAATTTTAAAGTAGGAGAAAAAACTCTCCAAGTAGTTCAACGATTTATTAGAGAAAGAAGAGATGTATTGTTTACAATAATCAAGGATTCAATGATTACATAGAGGAAGACAAAAATACAAGGTTTTTTCATACCCAAGTAAGTGCTCGAAAGAAAAGGAACCTTATTGTTGGTTTAGAGAATGATATCAAGGTATGAGTGGTGTTAGTATACTTGGATGAGGCATATGATAGTTAATATGCAAACAAATCCCTTAGTCTAGTGATACAAGGTTTTCCTTCATTTTAATAATATTATTGATAATCATGAACTACTGATTGGATAAAGCTTATGGAACACATTCAGCCTTGCAAAATAATTGTAATGAGTTACAGTTATGAAATCTTTATGCATCAGAGCCATGTTCTTACAACAATTCCTAGTCTTTGTATTTCCAAAATAGGGCATTGGAAATGCTAAAAAACTAGCTCGTGTTATGGCTTCTTACTTGTAAAGTAAACAACCGATCTCAAGGGTTGAAGTATATAGGATACTTGGGATGGCATATGGGTGCTTGTTTTTGTGGAAACAAATTCACGGAATATGGCTTGTCTGAGAACTCTATTTGGTATTGCCATTCAAGTGTCAATGGAAATGTTCTCACATACCAATCGTGTAACTAGTCCTCAGACTTATGGTACTAGGTCATCTCGTATGAGGAGTATCATACTTTAATTTTATTATGAACGGTTCCATAACAGATGGATGCCTATGTCGGGCGGTTTTGCTTATGACATGAACCATATGAAGGTGGATTAGTGATCCAAAAAGCCACTTCAAGTGACACCAAAGACATATCTCATATGTTCTTGGCTTTGGTTGACTTGATAAAGTAATTGGCCAACGCATGATGAATTTAGAAGAAATTATTTCTCTAAATTCATGAAGTTAACCATAAGCTATAGGAACTAATATGGATTGATATATGAGCAGACACTGCACCCTGCTTATGGTTTTTCCTAGATATTTGGTGAAAGAACGAAATTATATTGCAAGGTTTGTTAGTGAAAGGTTTCTCTAAGGTTATATTGACTTTTCAACATTTGAGAGGTCATGATGGATTGCTAGATCCTGCTTTTGATCTATGAATATAATTAATTATATTATTCATTGCCAATATGTCGAGAACCTATGGGTACATAAGAAGATAATCTATTGGATTAGAACCAGGATTTAATTAAATATGATTTCGTTAAATAAATGTATAATAAGGAGGACTTAATTGAATTAGTCCAATTAAGTATTATTAAAAGCATAAATTAGATTTGTAAAATCTGATAAGAGATGTCTTAACGTGGTAATAAAGATAAAAATATCTTATCGAGATTTGGTTTAGTAATAAGCAAGTAAACAAGGATACCTTAGTGTTGGGAATAATTATTTTTGGTAAATTAAATAATTATTTGATAATTATTTAATAAGATTTACATGAAGTAAAATTATTTTTGCATGTAAAAAGGGGTTGGCCCAAAAGCCCTAATTATTAAATCAAATAGGCCTTGTTTTGTACAAATCCCATGTGGACTTGATATGAGTTAGGCATAATAGTGTTGGGCTTTATTAGTGTTAGATTAGGCTAAGATAGTAAATAGTTAATGCTTGGGCCCAATCTTAAATGGACTAGGTAAAATAATTTTACCAGGATCCTTATGAAAATACCAAAGATGGTGCCATCCATTGGGTTTGGTAGGGACTGGCTTGGTTGACCTATGAATTAAGCCTAACCTAATTTTAGTTGAATAAATATACATCTATAAGAGATTTTAGGTGGCTAATACATATTTTGGCTATTAAAAAAACATAGGCACCATTACTGTTAAATCCCTAAGCTTGGTAATGTAATCCTCTCTCTCCTAAAGTCCATGAGCTACTTTCATATTTGATGATCTAAAATCATTCTTAATCTAAAAAAAATTATAAAATTAATTTTTAGCATGAGAAAGAGTAATCACCACCCATAAGAGGCAAAATACTGCCTTTGCCACATCTCTATATGCTTTTTACAATGCTATCTCACATCCTTATGACTTTCTAGAATTGTTCTTGGTTATTGTGAGAGAGGGCGATTGCTTCCTACCTTTTACTTAAGACTTCTAAAGCTTTCTAGCTAGCACCGGAGAAGCACTGGACCTCATAAAGGCTGTAACAGATGTCCGTGTTGATTACTGTTAGAGACAGGACACTTATGTTGCTTATGGCCTCAAGGAGATATTGAAGTAACCAAGCCATGCCAACGATCATGTAAGGATTGGCACATTCAAAGTTATGAGTATTTGACTAGGTAAAATCTTTATTAGATTTATATTTTAAACTATTAAAATTGACCACATATACATCTTTACCTAAGATCTTGAGGAAATTTAGGTATTTCTTTGTTTACTTTTTAATGCATATACTTAATATGACTAAATATTTTATGTTTATTTTGATAAGCATGAGCTCAAAGTTTTCCCTCAGATAGCTAAGCAACAGGAGCTTCAAAAGTTAGCTGTTGAATGTTTTAAGATGTTTGAATCCTACAATTCCCAAATGAGTAATACTATCCTTGAAGCTATAGAATACTGAGTAAAAATTATGATGAACCAACTTTTCCTTACAGATTTTATGGAAAATGAGGTTTTTATCACAATCAAACAAATGTATCCCACCAAAGCACTCGGCTCTGATAGTATGCTAGCTCTTTTCTATAAAAAAAGATATTGGCACACTGTAAGCATCAACACTATTAAAACTTATTTAAGCATACTAAGTAACCAAATTAGTCTATATGACATTAACCATACACACATTGTCTTTATTCCAAAAAATCCAAAAAATATGACTTAGTTTCAAGCAAGTAGTTTATTTAATGTGCTTTAAAAAATTATTGCCAATGTCTTTGTGAATAGGTTAAAGAAGATCCTTCCTGTTTGCATAAGCAAGAACTAAAATGCTATTGTTTTAGGAAAACTAATCACAAACAACATCATGGTGGCATATGAGCTATTGCAAGCTTTGAAGCTAGAAAGGTAGATAGGTTGAGGATACTCATGCTCAAACTAGACATGAACAAAGCATGTGATAGAGTGGAATGGGTTTTTCTAAAAGCTATGACATATAAAATCAGCTTTGCTAATAAGTGATCTCACTAGTGGTAAAATGTCTATCTTCTATTTCCTATTCCATTATTTTTATTGATAATTTGATTAAATCCTTTGCACCTAATAGAGACAAGATCCATCTTCCCATTTTTTTTATTATCTATAGAAAGCTTGTTAGCTCTACTTACTAAAGCACATAATAATGGAGAATTGCCAACGTATAAGTAAATAGATCTGGTCCCTGAGTCAATAATTTTTTTATAGATAACAATCTATTATTTGCATTAACAAAGAAACATAGCAGAGTAAAGTTGAGGAACATGGTAGTGACTTATGAATAATGCTTAGGTTAGAAAATAGATTACAAAAAGTCAGTTTTGTTTTTTAGTCCAAATACTATTGATGAATAAAAAGTCAATTAACTGCACTTGTTTGGTAAACATGCAGTAGTTAGTGTAGAAAAATACCTAGGATTGTCGACTATGATGGGAAGGGCAAAATGGGGGCTTTCAAGGAAATAGCAAAGAGGATGCAAACCGAAGTCCATAGTTGGAATAGAAAACTCTTATCTTTTAGAGGTGAAAAAGTTTTTGTAAAGACTGTATTGCAATATTTACCAACATATGCAATGAATTGTTTTTTGCTACAAAAAAACTTATATGAGTAATTGACTAGAATAATAAGATAATATTAGTAGGCATGCAAAAAGGCAAGTAAAGGATTATGTTGGTTTAATGGGAAATGAGCTGCCAACCTAAGTCCATGAGAGGCCTAGGGTTTAGGGACCTGCAGCTATTTAGTAAAGCATTTTAGTGAAACAAGGATGGAAACTCATATAGAATACCGATTGATTGTGCTTTAGAGTTTTCAAATCCAAGCACATTCCTAGGAGTAGGTTTATGGAATCAAATCTACTAACCAATCCTTCTTTCATTTGAAGGAGCATCTATCATGCAGTGGAAGAAAGATATAATTGGGTTAGAATTCGTGCAAGATAAAGCTAATATAAAATGCATTATCTACTTGTACAAGTCAAGTTCTCTAGATAAGATAGTTAGGCATTACTTCAAAGACATACAATATATCACCAAAAATGGATATCGATGTATCTTTAATATGCAAAGCCAACGTTGACCCCAAAAATTAATATGAAGAATGATATGTGCTGTAATGTCCTCTTCCAACATTAATAAGATACACCCAACTTAAAAATAGTATATGGTGTGATTTTGGCATGATAGAATGAGAAACAAATGTTTCTTATGTTGGGATTGGGGAGATCATTGGATGAATAACTCATTCAACTAACTTTAATGGTCACCACGAAGTGGCCATAAACTTAAAGTCATAATGAATCATTTGGGCTAGGTATGATTGGACATTTATAAAAACCAATACCTTGAGTTAAGAAACACAAAGGTTCAATTTTAAAGTCCACTTGTACCAGAGTTTAGTAAGTGGGTTCGATAGTTAGTTATGCATGGGGAAGAATTAACACCCCTTCAACACCTTGAATCGTTACCATTTAGCCATTGATTATTTCGGTTTAAAATGTCATTATTTTTTTAATCACATTTTATGACGAATGTTTAAAAATAATAAATTTTAGTTTTTGTAATAAATTTGAATTCCTTTATGCAACCCGAAAAGACGATGAAACATAGAGTTTTTGATAAAATTACCTCTAAATTTCATTTAAAAAAGAAGTTTGGTATTGAGTGTTAGAGCCTTAATGATTTTTAAAAGATTTAGTTTAAAAATATAATGCGAAATTGTCACCAACAAAAGAACTATATTAGTAAAGCATAAACAATATAATAAATATTACATAAAATAAAGAACCCAAAGCATAGAAAGGAGAATCAGTCGCTATGTATCTCATGGTTATTGTCAATTATCTAGAAATAACCAATTAACAATTTAGAGATGCGCTTGGATTCGTAGGATAATTAAGGTATGAAAATTTAGATTTAAAAAATTTAAGAAAACTTTTGAGAGAAAAAAATCTCGATTTTTGATGAGATTTTGAAAAACGGGTTAAAAAATCGGGTGATGAAAAATTTGTAATTTTTGGAAAATAAGCTATTTTGTATATTTTTGGTAAAAAGGTGAATTTTGGTTTAAAATCGAGGAATTAGTAAAAATGTCTAAAGTGATATTTTTTAATTGATTGGGCCTTGATCCAAGCTTAATGGGACACATATGACTTGTGACCCTATTAGGATACTAATTGGATACATCCCAAGGCATTTGAATGCTTTAGAAGAGTGGACATAACTAATTAAATTGACTAAGTATAGGAATAAGGATAGCTTTGCACTGTCTGGCTTCCTAATTTTATTTTAAGTTCATTCAAAGGTTTTAAGGGGAAAACAAGATATTATTAGAAAGGTAACTAGACGAGGTTTAATATAACTCAAAAAATCATAAAAAATCTCATTCTAAGAGAAAATAATTTTTTTAAATCAGACTCGATTCAGCATTGAAAATTACTTAGGATTCATTCTAACTTGGAAAGTCACAAACAATACCTTCTTGAAAAAAGAATTTCATGATGCTTTTAGAAAATATTTAAAAAATAAGAAAAATCATTTGGGGGTCAAAAATGGCTTGTAATGAAGTCTAATTACTACTCTTAGAGGTTTTAGATACTGAATGTTTAGAAATTCATAACTTTTACATTTGAGTTATCTCAGGGCAAATGAGAGCTTTTTCAATAGCTAACGCAGTTCTCATAGAGGAAAAAAAATACCAAAAAGTCATTTGAAGCTTGAAAATAATTTTTCAAGTTGGGTTAGGCAGCTGCCAATAGCTAAATTAGAGTTTTTTCTGTTTTTGAATTTCCTAGACTTGATTTGGGCTACGAACATACGAATGTCCAGCAATAGAGTTCCATGACAATGGTTTCATAGGCCTATTCTAAAATCCTAGACAAGTAGGACAAAAGAATGCCCATTAGCCATATCACTAGCAACAATAGCTACGAGGCTTTGATCATTGCATTTTATCAAATAGGTTATGAATTGATTTTTTATGATTTCAAAATGGAATTTATTTAGCCTTAACTGGCCAGGAATCCAAGCATAAATAGCTTGATTTACCCCAAGCTTGATAGCATCAAGTGATTAAAGCCATGGACCACGATTAATCCCATGATTTGAGTTAATCATAGCCCACCTTGGGGCTTGGTTTTAAAACTCGATTTTGGCACATTAATAGGGCAAGCATTTTGAAAAACACATCATGAACTAAAATACATATCAATGGCATCAAAAACCCAAGGCTTGGTGAAGCAAATATTATATGGAATTTTATCAAATTTATCACAAACTAAAACACATTAGATGCATATAGATCATAAAAACCAAGCTATGATATATCAAATGAACATACATATGAAAATGAAACGTAACAAGATGTAGAGCTTATATGCTAATATGAAAAATTCACGGTTTATAAAAATAATCACATTATCTGATACTAAAAACAATATTAGCTTAATACAAATAAAATGAATGGCCACCAACTTAGATTTAAAAGAAAATCCCCTTGGCAATCATGCCTTTTGCTTTTTCTTTCCTCACTGCCATGGACCCTATTTACTTTATATGCTGCTTCTCATTTTTTAATCAAATGATGTGGTCCCTATCTTGAATTTTTGTTGTGTCTTCGATCAAGCTTTCTTTTTGCAATTTTTTTTATATTTTTTCGCCTCAAAATTTGGTGGCTATTGTGAATATAATGTTGAGTGGCATGAATGGTCTAAGGTGAATGACGTGAGGGTGTTGTGAATGGTGGCTAAGCATGACCATAATGAAAAGCCAAATTTAGCTTTTATACATGGTCTTGTTGTTTACGGAAATACCCTAGGGAGGGGTATCTTAATCTTTGATTACATGAGTCATCAAGACGATCATGAATTTGATGTGTCCACAAATTCTAATTTGCCAAGGCTTAATGGTTGTTGCATTTTCATTGGCCAAGCTATTTTAAGTTCTACTTATTTACAAAATTACCTACTTCTGTTGGTGTTAATGCCCTCACTCAAATCCGTTTTAGACATGAAGTTGTCCTAAAAATTGATGATCTTTAACTAAGTAGGCCACTTAAAAATTTGATTGCAAAATTAGCTCAATGCAATTAAATAAAACAAGGCCCAAACAAAATAAATTAATAGGCACATGACCATATTTTATTTAAAATATTTTTAATAAGGTCTAGCCTTAATTAAAATTTTAGTGGTAAAATTTACCAAACATAATTAAATAAAGTAGACCTAAATAAATAAATTAAATAAGCAAATGGACTATATGTTATCCAATTTTTTTATAAGGTCTAGCCTTAAATTATATAATTTATGACCTTACATTTGAGATGATAGCTATTTAATCCATGCTTAGACATATAGTCCTAATGATGCCTTGAAATACTTGCATGAAGGCCCAAACAAAATTATTCGTCTACAAATGTGGACATTAAATGTACTAAACGAAGTTAAGATTTTAGGGTAACATATCTGTCATGGTATCTTACCAAAAAAATAAAACCTTGAATTCAGGATAAAGGGTATGGATGC
>JBBYHL010021747.1:0-11061 GCA_038381835.1 Adansonia madagascariensis
ATGGTATAAAAATAATGGATCTTTAATAAAAATTTTAAATAGAACTCATGAATCTTCCTTTGTACGAACTTCACTATCAAAATATTAACTCCGAAAAATGGGCTTGAACAAAAAAATTACACCTGATTAAAAAACGGATCAAACTTTGACTCTAACTTTCAAGGTAGCTTGGCCCAGCCTAACCTATTTCACTATTATATAATATATATTAATTTTATATATTTTATATATTATGTATTTTCATCATTTAAAAAATATATATGTAATATTATAGTGTAAACATTAAATATTAGGTTAAATTATTTATATTTTGAAACTTAATGAAATAAGCATATTAAATTCTTAAAGATTAAATTTTAAAACTATATATTTTTGAAAAATATATTATAAAAAAATATAATATGAAAGGATTATAAAGACTTGGACTGCTCATTTACAAATATGAGCGGACTTTAAGCAAAATTCGAGATCCATATTTTGAGTCGGATTAAGCTTGAATAAGTATGTTTAATATTAATATCATACCTAGGCCCAACCCGACCCATAAACACATCAACTAGTGGCAAACAAAACCCTTTTGGTCACTGTAGCCTAAAAGCATGGTGGTTAAATGGCTCCATACAAGAGCTTATTAAGAATATGAAAAAGTATCTTCTTTCTTAGCGGTCCAACTAAAAAAGTACTATGACACGAAAAGATATCAAGAGTAAAAATTTGGAATCAGAAACTGCCACAGAAAGCAGGGCATGAGTATGACTATACGTCTGCATTCGTCCATATACTCGAAGCTGCTCTTTTGAAGGAACAAAATCACTTGCCTTCAAACGAATAGGATAAGATGAGCAGCATGTCTTTTCCATCTCAGGTTTGTAGAGCAAACGGCCAAATCTCCTCCAACCAAGGCCAAGAAGATCTAATAAGTAGAAATGGATAAACAATATAAACCAAAAAAAAAAAATGAAGCATTAGAATTTATTGCATCATATGGCTAATAATGATCATAACCCATAACTTTCATTCAGTTCCAAATTACATATATTCCATTGATAAGGTAGGGTGCTAGTATCAATAATCAAACGATTCCTCACAAACAGAATAGCAATTTTCTTTTCCAAACACAGAATTTTCTAGTGTCGAATTACACCATTCCACTTCTCCATCACTACTTTATGTTTTTTCATTTGGAAATAACAGAAATTGCATGGTAAAGTTTTCATTTCCGCATCTAAAACTACTATAGCATAAAATTCGCTTAGCTAATTGCCCCCCCCCCCCCACAAAAGAAAAGAAAGCCTTGATAATCATTAACTGTAATACTATGCGCCCACAAACCTGCAAAAACAACACAAAAAGAAACCAAAAAAAATCAGAAATTATCAACAGATATTTCGCATAGCTTAATCCACTTGACATAGTCAACGACAACGTTTGATTCTAAATTAATTAACTATTAATTATACCTGAATCGAAATACATTGAAGTCGATCATAGGAAAATAAAATCGGAAACTTATTCTAAAAAATAGCAGAAATTTAAATGAACGGACCGTTGGAGATACTGGTTCAAAATATTTTTTATATATATAAAAATTAAAAATATGATAAATTTAAAATAATATAATAAAATATATCGTATTATAATTATAATGATATATCTATCAATACGATACTTATTTATTATATATTTCTTCACCAAGCCCCTTCTGTCAAAGCAACTTAGTATCATAAAAGTCATCAACCATATATTCTTCAGTTGGGCCTTCAAGTTTTGTCGGTATTTAATTGGCAAGTCCCGGTTCAACGACACCTTTACGTGATCGTAAAAGATAGACTACGCCTAAAGAAAACACGCATCAAAGCAAATTCCAAACGCGATTAGGTAACTCAAATTTTCGTTACTTAAATATTAATTTGATCCGAACTTTTTTCTATTTCTCATTGTTACATAGAGAATTAAAAAAAAATTATTACTTAAGTACTTAACTAATATTCTATCAAGCACTTACGATTTTTTTAAACAAACATTTTTATTCAATTGATTGATCTTCTAAAAAAAAAGTTAAATGAAATCATAACATATCATTGGTGAATCAATTACGTAGGTATGAAATGAAAATTAAGAGTTTAACATCTATTAACGAATAATAAAACATAACAGTTACTCTCATTTTTGTGTAAAAAAATTAATTATGTAATCTAATACTCCTTCCATCTCATTCTTTGTCCATCTTTCTTTTTTAAATGTGCCAAAGTTATGTCCTTTTTTTATTTCTTTGAATTACTATAAGAAAGTTCGAGTTGATGGGCGAAGTTTCATCTTTGGTCTTTACATTCCATTAAGGAAATCCAAGTCCTTCAATCTAGAATTCTGGATTTGGAAGGGAGGGAGTTTGGAGCCTGCATTTGTTTGAGGTAAAAACCAGGCAAAAGCTAAGCCCAAAACAAAGCTTCCAAAAGAGAATTAGACCCAAAGAAATGGAAACTAAGGATAAGAGGATAGAAGTGAGAAGAATTTGATGTTCACTATTACGAATCACGCCCCGTTGTTTTATTCAAAGCTTTGTAGAGGGGGACCTCTCGGCCTTCCAAGTCAACACAATTGCCTTTAACAAAAGCCAATTATGAATAAAGAAAGCGAATAAATGATTAACACTATCATGAAAGATTCTTTCATGTGTCACATTTTTTTCTTCTCAAAATCACCTTTTTATGCAATTTTTTTTTTTTACAAAAATTAAAATAATTTCAAATTTGGGAAAACAATTGCAAAATTCGAAAATCAAAATAGAAATTTATTAGATAATATGTTTTAAAAATAATTATATAAAATAATTAAATTAAATCTTAAGTTCACTTTTTTATGCACATTAATGTGTAATTTTATTGCAAAAAAATCCCTTTATTTTTCTCAAAGCATGTTTCCTTAAAAATTGCTTTTGAAGTTTAATATTGTGTTTTTCCAAAAAAGAATAAAAAGCAAAGGAAGTTCGAAAACTTTTTTCATTTGCACATTGGGTTATCTTCCATCTCGCATTCCCATTAATTTTCAACATAATATTTGAAAAGAAAGCAAAAGCCTATGAGGCCTTGTTTTAGTAGCAAACGTGCGGCATTAATCCAACTTTTTATTACGTTTATTCAGTTATATTTTGGTTAATTTAGTTGTTTGATTATCAGTGATTAATTTAAACTATTATTATCAGTTATATACAAATATACTTGATTATGATTATAATTTTGTATAATTATAATTTAAAAAAAGAAAAAGAAAAGGAAGCAGCTTCTAGAAAACCCAAACTCGTGGTTATCAAGAATAATAGACCAAATAAAAGGTATAAGATTTTCTTTTTTGCATTTATACCATAATTATTAGATAAAAAGGTAGTTAGCATATGTTTGGAAAACATGATCAATTATGACTTAATATAGATAAAAAAATTATAGACATGAAATGTACACTTATTTTTTTTTAAATATATCCAAGGCATGTGTTTTGTCGTATCATTTTTCAAACATATTTTTTTAATTTAAATTAAATCGATTTGAATTATTATTTAATAATAAAAATTTTTATTTAAACTTAATTAAAAATATAAATATTAATATGGATATAATTTTTAAATGTATTATTATTTTCTATACAATAATTTAAATTGAGTTGAATACCAATACGATTTAAACTCAAAAAAAAAATTTTTAAGTTTTCGAACGACGATCGGCGTCCTTTAGGCATGGGGAGGGGATAAAGATGAATGTAACAGAGCACCTAAATCATTGAAAACGACCGTTTTACCAGCTACAAACTAGGGGTCCTTGGCCAATTAGATCCAAACTTGACCAGTCAAAAAAGCCTTCCAAGAAAAGATCAAATGATTGACAAAAGGACATTTTGGTGGTGGGTGGTAATTATATGATTTGGATTGATATGAAACTCACATGCAAAGTGGTTCAAGATAGTAAGAAAGCTAGCCAATGAACAAAAAGCAGCCTAAAGAGGTTGCTATAATAGAAGAAAATGATCGTACTGGTAGCACTAGGAGGGGATAAAAATGATCGTACTTCCGCTTTTCATTGAAGGAAGATAGACACAGGGAATACAACCATTCACAATCACTAATTACTTGTAGCGCAAGCTAGAACAAAATAGAAGAAACAACGGCTGCCGATGCTGAGGATGATGCCTCCCAAAGTATGATTACAAGAAAAAAAAGATGCTATAATGCACTATGGATGGAATGTAACAAAAGAAGAGTTTTAGGCTCTGAATCAGAGTTTTTAGTTCAGCGATGTTTTGATGGGAGTGAGGGTGGGCACTGGTAGCACTTGGCAAAGAGTCCGAATGTATCAACTTGCTTGATGAAGTTTGTCATGCTAGCCCAACCTCCCAATCCGAAGCCAACTACAAGGACCCAAATCACAATAAATGCGTTGACCGCGTACACTGATGTCCAGCTTCGGAGGAAGAAAGGAGGCTTCTCAGCTGCATTCTGCACAGACAAGAATTACTGAAGAATAGAAAGTAGGTCTATAAATATTTACACGGACGATGATTTCACTTGAAGGTTGTAGACTTTAATTCTTAGTTTTGATCTGCAGTTAAATGTGAAGAATGGTATATTTACTCTGGTGTGATTCCATCTTTCTGAAATCATCCGACAATGTCTCGAATAGATGCAACAGTAGGAAGGAAAAATTAAGCCCTGAAAACTTTCCATTTTATCACAAACGTCTGATAAGTGATATCCTAGCATGATTGCTTCTCTAAATTATAGCAGACCATGTTTAAAAAACTAGGAGTTAGATTCTGTAGCAATCAAGATCATCTAATCAGGTAAGTCGACAATCACCCTTGGATGTGTTCGGACCAAGGTTCCTCGTAAGAATAAAAATTATTAACAGGTATATCTATCAAACTGGTTTTATCATGATGACTAGGAAAGGGGGGCCCAATATTATAGACTAGCAACATAATTGTAGCATTCAACAATGCCAGCCGGGTTGCACAAACATTTGGTCGGAAATGAAGAAATTGGACCATTTAGGGATTTACCTGTCGGGCAGAGGCTGATTTGTAAGTAAGCATATGAGCCAACGCAGGAATGATGTAGACAGTGAAGCTAACCAGAAGAGATCCGACAGCTGAGTTGATGGGACCAAAGAACGGAAATATGATAGCGAAGAACCATATCGGTATCACCACAGGTAACCGGCTTACTGCCCTCAAACATATGCTCTTTGTGTCATGCATCCCCACCACTTTCTCCCACACAAAGTACAACGGCGTACATGCAAACCCGAATGTAATAAACTGTTGAAATTAGAAGCCAAAACAATTAATGCTTTCAATTTCATTAATCCAATTAAGGTTATGATAGCATGAACATCGGTCTGTATGATATCCACAAACCTGGTGAATTAACATTAAGACAACTGCAGCATCACGCCACGCAGAGCGTGGAAGCAGTGAAAAGGCATTGGAATGATTAAGTAGTTGATCACCGAAAGCCCAGTAGACAGCAGTAGCCGATGGGATGGTTAGGGTGAACACATATAGGGTGGCCAATAGATATATGTACTTGAATTTTTGAGG
The DNA here is from genome assembly GCA_038381835.1 of Adansonia madagascariensis. NCBI lineage: Eukaryota > Viridiplantae > Streptophyta > Magnoliopsida > Malvales > Malvaceae > Adansonia > Adansonia madagascariensis. Next base: position 5,590 of record JBBYHL010021747.1, read on the forward strand.
CTTCCACATTGCATGCATAATTTCCCTGTAAACATCAAAATTTGTCCAAAACTCAGCTTTACTCAACCGTTGTAGTAGCCTGCTATGTTGCTTCAACTCTTCATTTTTTTGAAGTACCCATGTATGACACCCATGTCCAACACATTCAGACATGGGTATTGAAGAGACCTTCCAAATAGATGAGAAACATAGAAAAATTGACATATCTATGTTGGACATGGACCCATATCCTACACTTACACTTGAACCACCTAACGAAGGTAGTCTGGCAAAAAGTGACTGGAGGGACAAAATTGCCACTTTCAAATATGGTAAACGAATATATCTAATGATCTCCTAAAGTTGAGGGGAAAAAAAAGAAAAAACTTAGTTTAAGGTAGCAGAGGACGCCCTGCAATTATCTGCAAACCACACTCAAAAGAAAAGGATTTCAAAAGCTTAACTCATTATTTCACTTCATCATCATATTATATTATTCTTTTTTTCCCTAGTTGTATTTATTTTTATAATTTTGACCAAGATCATAGTTGATTTGGTGGCACACATTTATAACCAGTTGAACTAGTAAATTACTGAGCTACCAGAATTGATGATTTTGCAGCAAAATATTCAATGAAGAATTTACTGCAACTTTTGACCACAACAGGAGACAAGAAAAGGAACCAAACAAGAAATATGATTCAAGGGTATGTTTATCAATGTTAAAAAAGGGATATCGATGAATTTGTTTGTCAAAAACTTGTTTCTTTCTCAAATCCCGAAAATAGCAAGCAAAACTACTACTGTAACCAATGTAATCTTACTGCATTTGCAAAGTTTCTGTTCAATAAAATAAAGAAAAAGATTAGTTTTTTCTTTTTTATGAATGTCGCTCCGACCCTTTTATCTTTAAGTCTCCGTGTCATATATCTAGACATAGTATGGCAATCTGATCCTTTAACTCTCTAAATTCATAAAAATCTTGAAAAAATTAAAAATACTTATATCAAATACATATTCTGGCATTCATGTCTAAGTCCAAATAACATAGAATCGTAGTAACGATGTAATACTTACACAGTGACAGCATGTCCACCGAAAGTATAGAGGATATTGGTGGCGCCAGTGAAGTACAAAACCAACTTAGTTGGACCTTGATGAGTTACACCTTCCACCTGTAAAACAAATGAGGTTAAAAAAATTTTAAAAAATGGAGATCAAATAAAAAACTAGGGAAAGATCAGAAGATTCAGAACAAGTTATTTGTTTATTACCTGGCCATGGACAAGCGATGCAATGGTTAAATACCATGCGGTGTAGGTGGTCATGGCAAGCCCCAGAAAAGACCAGATTCTATAGTTATGAAATGAAGGGATGAACACTGTAGTGGCACAACAAGCTCCAAAGATGTAAGTCCATGTCCTCTTGTCTAACTTGTCATTTATGTAATATATGTTGCTGTAATCAAGTCGAAAAAAAAAATCAGAAATCAGTTTGATTAATCCATAAAAATTTGAGAAATTGATCTAAGGAGAAAATGGGACCTGGCACAGGCTATAAGCTGAATGACAGATCCAAAGAGCAGAAAAGTGCAGTTAAAAGCCAATCCAACAGCTTTCCAGTAAGGTCCCAATAGACCACCTAACACTTCAAACCACTGCATTAAAAGAAAAATGATTGAAATTGTTATATTTTGCTTTTTTTACAATATATATATATATATATGTATATATTTAAAGGCTTCTGTTGATCTTGAAAAACTAACCTGTATGACATGGTTCTTGAAGCTGACATTCTCTTTTTCTTTTCTGCTCCGGTACTCAATATAAAGAACACTGATGAGATAAGCAGTCCAGCTTCCAAGAACACCATAAAATATCTGCAGGATAATCCCTGAAAGCATCCCCATTTGAGAGAAAGAATATGGCAGTGTTAACAGGACTTGAGCCACCTGCAAAGCAAAACCCATCCACCAAAAACAAAGAATCCTTTATCAGTTAAAAAGGAAGAAAAAAAAAACCAACAAAAAGAACTAATTTTTTACACTTGTTTGATTACAATTTTTGAGTTAGGATTTTTCAGTACCTGATTTGAAGCACAGTTAAACCAGGCATCATAAACGGAACCGCCATGCCAAATGAGGCTCTTCATACTGAAAATTGTTCGACCTCCTTTATCTTCCTCTTTCTCCTGATCATGTTCAGCCGGTTCATTGAAGCTTTCAACAATGGCTTCCTCTGCCTGTTTCTGGCCTGACATTGCTTCACTTCTATTAAGATAAAAAAAAAACAATTAAACCAAACCCACCACCCAAAACCAAGCAAGAATTTGAAAAAAAAAAAAAGAGCTAGAGATTTAAGAATATGAACCTCAAATATTGGACAATGTTACGCTTATTCCAGGGAGGGTCAACTGACAGTGACTTATAATGGAGAAGTAAAGAAAGAAGAAGACAGCTTCTTGAAAAATGTGAGACTGCCCGCAAATCAGCTTCAGCTTTCTTTAACAGCTCTAAGAGCGTGTATATATCTCGTTTTAACTTTAAGAGCAAAGATATCACAGTTTCTGGGTGGCTGTTACAAATTTATAAATCAGAATATTTGAACGAGAGAAATCCCAAACAAAATCATAATTCACAGTGCCTTAAATATCCTTCAACAAAGCCAGCTAAAAGAACCCTTTCAAACACTTTTCTTTTATCATCAAGGATTAAGGTGTACTATCAAATATAAATTTTCTACAACACTCAAAAATCCAACAAGCAATAAAGACCTTTCCTTTCCAATAAATAACTTTTCTTTTCGGCTTTGATAAACGATAATCTGCCAGGGAAAAACAGCAACTGAGAAAGCTAAAAAGGGCGCCACACCTACTAAGTAGGTAACTAGAAAAGCTAGCTTTTTGCTTGCTTCTTTTTGTAGAGTGTTAAACCAATAAAAAAATACAAACAAAACAAAAACAAAAAGAAGAAGAAGAAGAAAAAGAAAAAAAAAATCTGCGTCTGAGTTTTCTGTTAAGACATAACAGTGGCAGAGAGAGATGTTTTAGGTTCAGCTTTTAACACTGTTTCATAGTCTCTGGGTGTTGTCTCAGTTACTAAATGATCCTCTGAACAATAAACCTTCTTTAGATTGGTTCATCTAGTGGGTACCAATCCAAATCTTACGTACCAGTACTAAAATATTTTACTTTATAAGTTTCAACCTTTCTTTATTCATAATTTTCTGCTTCTAATTCCAATGGTAATGCACTAATAGTCGTATCTTTATTTCACTATCGTATCTTTATTTCATTACAACGGTTAATCTAATTATTTATATAAAAAAATAAATATATATAACAAAAAATATTAATAACGAAATAAATTATTTGAATTTAAAATAAATATTAAATATTAATATATATTTGATAAAATTATTTTATATATTTAAAATTATACTTGTATAATATGTATTCATGTCTTTAATATAAATGTCAGTATACACACATTTACAATAAAAATATTTAAGATTTTAAAATTATTTTATATATTTAAAAATTATAATTATATAGTACATAAACTTATCACGTATAAGAATGTTTTTAAAAAAATAAAAATTTAACAATATAATAGAAGAAAAATGAAAAGAGAATCGAAGAGTTGTCATTAATGACCTGCAAGGGGCTTCTGCTAGTAGTGATTAATTGAATTTGTAAATCACTGGCAAGTTCGTACCTACAAGCCTACCTCCACGATTGCTGATGGATCCATCAACATCAACATCATCATAAAAAATACACACGTAAAAGAAAGAGCGTGTCATTGAAGACTTTTTTTTAATATATATATATATATATATGAAAAAATTTTTAATATAAAATAAAATTTTAATTTTATATGTAAGATTAAAATATTATTTTTATTTTAAATAAATATTTTAAAAAATTAAAAAAATTTTATTATTATTATATCAAATAATTATTTTATATATTATTATATTTTATGTTATGAGTTAAATAATATTAATTTAATTGATAAATTTATATAAAAAATTAATTAATTTTATAATATCAAATAATAAAATAAAACATAAATTTTTTTTAAATTTTTTATTTTTTTAAAAAAAATAATAACTTCTTGAACAGTTAAAATCTGTTCATTAAATATTAAAGCTACCATTTTATTAAAAAAACTATTATTTTTTGCTAAATTTCTACCTAGGTTTTACATAAAAAAATTTCCTATTCTTTATTTAAAAAATCTCCGAATTTTTTAATTGATTATTTATTAAAAATAAAAATTAAAAAATTCATTCACTTTTAGGAGTCTATTAAATTCTTATATATATATATATATATATATGGGAATTCATTACTTAAGGGTTCAAAATCGAAATAAAAGTATAATTATTATATTATTTTTAATTTTGTAAAAATTATTAATTTAATGTAAAATTTTTGGTAGTTATCGAGTGTTTATAAAAATTCATTAATTGGACTCTTATAAATATATAAATAAAGGCTTCTTAAATTGTATTTCATTCATTGATAGGTTAAACCAAAGGTGTTACCCTCGGATCGGGTTGTTGAAAATTTTTACGTTAATATTTGAGTTAAATCGAGTTTAAATTAATTATTTTTATTTAAAATAATATTAAATAATTTAAAGATAGTTATATTAATATTTATAATTAAATTTAAATATAAAATATATTTTTTATATATTTATAATACTTTAGATCCAATTAATTTAAATTATAAAATATTTTATTTAAATTTAATTAATATTAAATGGATTTATTTAGCCAAATGAACTATCAACTTATAAATAGATCTAATTAAACTTATCTCCAACTTCAATTTTTCCCTTGCCTTTGGTCCAGAAAAAAAAAAGTAATAACTAACTTTCAATTGATCTTTAAAATTGTTTGAAAAGTACATACGGGTAATTTTATTTATATTTTTTAATCTAATCATGACTTTTAAATTTTATTTAATTAATTCATGTAATAAAAATATTATACGTTTAAACTTTTTTAAACTTACAATCTTCAAAAATTTATAAATAACGTTATGCTAATTGAACTAATACTCAATTAGCATATATATTGACAAAGTTGGTAGTGAAAACAAAGTATCAATTGATGATAAATATTCAATTATATATTAAGATATGTTGGGAATTTTTGGTCAATCTTACCATCAATCCCTCCCCATAAAAAAAATTAATAAAAACAAAACAAAAAAAAAATACATATTTTCGGCAAAGCCAATACAGATTATTGACCAAGAAAAATCAGACCCCTTTCACCAAACTTCCACATGCAAAAATAAATAAACAAATATTGGCTTCCATTTAGGGTATCCTGGTAATGATTTTGCCATTTGAATCGAAATTATCTCAAAATATGAAACGAGTATTTTGAGTAGTAAAATACCAAAGTTTTAAAGCCTTGAAATGAAGAATGATATAACATTTATATGGAACTAGTATTATGCCCTCTTTTTAAATAT
>JBBYHL010021758.1:0-43872 GCA_038381835.1 Adansonia madagascariensis
CCTAAAGATATAAAAGGCCTTTAAACATGGGCCTCCCATCAAAATAACTAAAGCCCAAACCTAACATCTTTAAAATATAGCCCATTAAGCCTAAAGGTTCAAAATAAATGTGCTAAAAGCTAATAAAAGCCCATCTCACCAAAATAAGCCCATAATGAATTAAAAAGAAGCTTACATGCAAAATATAAGTAGTGGGCTGCCCAAAGCAATTCTTTTAACTTAAAATAATTAATTAAACAAGAATTAGAGTCTTCTAGCAAATTCAGCCCTATTTGATTAGGTATGATGCCATTGGTCCTCATTATCTCTTGAGATTCCATGCTATCTACAATTTTGCCCATGTAGGATTGTAGTGCTTCTTTGAACTTCCTGACTTTTGATCTTGTTATCGGTCCATTCAGCATTGCTAGCTCATCTTTGGTTCCATTCCTCTTGCAATGTACCATGGTTGTGCTCACATTATTGGGCACCATAAATTCATTCTCCTCATTAGGGTAAATGAATTGATGCTTTTGTTTCATAAGAAAAACTTTACATCCCACCATTATTTAGAATCAAAGTTCATCTATCAACTGGGATAAATATGGATTCACATAATAACCTCATTGCTTTTCATGATTGGGCACCATAAACACATTCTCGTCATTGGGATAAATAGTACTGATGCTTTGGTTTTATAAGAAAAACTTCTCTTCCTACCATTTTTAGAATTAGTGTTCATTCATCAATTGGGACAAACATGAATTCAGATAATAATCACCTTTCTTTTCGTGATTAGGCACCATAAACACATTCTTCTCATTGGGGTAAATGATATTCATGCTTTGGTCTCACAAGAAAAACATCTCTTTCTACCATTTTTAGAATTAATGTTCGTTCGTCGATTTGGACAAACACGGATTCACATAATAATCTCCCTTCCTTTTATGATTAGGCACCACAAACACATTCTCCTCATTGGGATAAATGATATTAAAGCTTTGGTTTCATGGGAAAAACATCTCTTTCTACCATTTATAGAATTAAAGTTTATTTTTCAATTGAGATAAACACGCATTCACATAATAATCTCCTTTCTTTGAATGATTGGGCACCATAAATTTGTACTCCTCATTGGGCTAAATGAATTGATGCTTTTGTTTCATAAGAAATATTTCACATCCCACCATTATTTAGAATCAAAGTTCATCTAACAATTGGGATAAACATGGATTCACATAATAACCTCTTTTATTTTCATGATTGGGCACCATAAACACATTCTTCTTATTAGTAAAAATGGTATTGATGCTTTGGTTTCGTAAGAAAACTTCTCTTTCTACCATTTTTAGAATTAAAGTTAATTTTCAATTGGGATAAAGACAAATTCATATAATAATCTCCTCTGTTTTAATGATTGGGCACCACACATTCATTCTTCTTGTTGGGATAAATGAATTGATACTTTGGTTTCATAAGAAAAACTTCTCTATCTACCATTTTTAGAATTAATATTTGTTCATCAATTTAGACAAACACGGATTCACATAATAATCTCATTTTTTTTCATGATTAGGCCCCAAAAACACATTCTCCTCATTGGGATAAATGATATTCATGCTTTGGTTTCATAAGAAAAACATCTCTTTCTACCATTTTTAGAATTAATGTTTGTTTGTAGATTTAGACAAACACAGATTCACATAATAATCTCCCTTCTTTTTGTGATTAGGCATCATCAACACATTCTTCTCATTAGGATAAATGATATTGAAGCTTTTGTTTCAAGGGAAAAATATCTTTTTCTGCCATTTATAGAATGAACGTTTATTTTTCAATTGGGATAAACATGCATTCACATAATAATCTCCTTTCTTTTAATGACTGGGCACTATAAATTCATTCTCCTCATTAGGATAAATGAATTGATGCCTTTGTTTCATAAGAAAAACTTCACATCCCACCATTATTTAGAATCAATGTTCATCTATCAATTGGGGTAAACATGGATTCGAGTAATAGCCTCATTTCTTTTCATGATTGGGCACCATAAGCACATTCTCGCCATTGGGATAAATGGTATTGATGCTTTGATTTCATAAAAAAAACTTCTCTTTCTACCATTTTTGGAATTAGTGTTCGTTCATCGATTTGGACAAACACAGATTCACGTGATAACCTCTTTCTTTTCGTGATTAGGCACCATAAACACATTCTCCTCATTGGGATAAATGATATTCATGCTTTGGTCTCATAAGAAAAACATCTCTTTCTACCATTTTTAGAGCTAATGTTTGTTCATCGATTTGGATAAAGACGGATTCACATAATAATCTTCCTTCCTTTCATGATTAGGCACCATAAACATATTCTCCTCATTGGGATAAATGATATTAAAGCTTTGGATTCATGGGAAAAACATCTCTTTCTACCATTTATAGAATTAAAGTTCATTTTTCAAATGGGATAAACACGCATTCGTATAATAATCTCCTTTCCTTTAATGGTTGGGCACCATAAATTCATACTCTTCATTGGGCTAAAAAAATTTGATATTTTTGCTTCTTAAGAAAAATTTCACATCCCACCATTATTTAGAATCAAAGTTTTCTATCAATTGGGATAAATATTGATTCACATAATAACCTCCTTTTTTTTCATGATTGGGCACCATAAACACATTCTTCTTGTTGGGATAAATGATATTTATGCTTTGGTTTCTTAAGAAAAACTTATCGTTCTACCATTTTTGGAATTAATGTTCATTTTTCAATTTGGATAAACACGTATTCACATAATAATCTCTTTTTTTTTTCATGATTAGGCACCATAAACACATTCCTTATTAGGATAAATGATATTGAGGTTTTGGTTTCATAAGAAAAACATTTCTTTTTACCAGTTTTAGAATTGAAGTTTGTTTTCAATTTGGATTATTGCAACGTACCCTGGGCTGGATCCTCATGGATCTATAGGTGCGTATAACTTAAAATACTTTCTTGACTTAGAAATGTCTTCTTGATCGAGACTTTTCTTTCAGGATATGATGAGAATGAGAATGCATGAATTATTGATTTATGGTATAGTGAAAGAGACCATAAGACAAATCGCTCATCTTATTGGTCTTAAATGGCCATCATGAAATGGCCAACGCTTGGATTCACCGTCAATCATTTTAGGCTCGGATGCCTATTAAAACCTGTGTTTTGAGTTACAAAACTCAAAACATTGATCCCATGGTCTACGTAATACCAAGATTCGTCATTTGGGTTTAGGAGTTGGTTATGCATGATAAGGTACGAACCTCTTCGCGATGCTCGAAATTGGCACCTTACTAGCTATGTCTTATATCAGTTTTGCTTTTTTGATCTTAACTTGTCACTATTTCGATATAACCCTCTTTTAATGCATGAATCTTGTAAAAATAATCTAGGTTTTGATAAAAAAATTTAATCTCATATATGCCACAGAGAGATTGGGAATATAAAGATTTTCGATAAAAATGACCTCTGGATTTTACTTTGAAAATGGAATGCTCCACTTAGGGCACTGGAGAGATACCCATGCGAAACATTGCCTTCAATTTTATTTGGAAACATTTTGAAAACATGAATGCAAATAATCATGTGGACTATTGGAATTTATCTCGCTATTGGCATCAATTATCTAGGAATAATCGAATTGACAATTTTTGAGACACATCTAGATTTCTTGATTAAAAAAGGTTTGTTTGACATATTCATGGGGTTCCAGGAAAAGAAAAAATAATTGTAATTGAAAGATAGGGTTGGAGTATCCCTTCAGAAAGATGGGGTTTGAGTATCCCTGTAGATGAAAAATAATTTTGACAAAGGAGGATTTTTAAATCTTGACAATTTTGACAAGCGAGGTTTAAGTACCCCCTTAGAAGGTCAGGGTTGGAGTATCCCCATAAATCATTTTGACAAAGGAAGATTTGTTAATCTTAATAATTTTAAAAAATAGGGTTAGAGTATCCCTTCGGAGGTCGGGATTCGAGTATACTCGTGGATGACAAAACTTCATAGTTTAGAAAATAGGTGAGCATTCGATGATTTTTGGAAAAAAGATTTATTGTGAATGAGGATGGTAAAGATGTAAAATATGTTTGTGCCTTGATATGAGCTTGTGGGATGTTAAAGTTTGTTCTCGAGTCTGATCGGAGTAATACGGAGACATTCAAATGTCTCGAGATGAAATTTGGGAAAATAACTCAATTTTAACCATGACCGAAGACAGAGGATAGCATCACACTATCCTGCTTCCTGAATTTATTCTAAATCGATTCGAAGGATTTAGAAAGTGGACAAGACACCGTTAGAAAGGTGACTTGATAAGGGTCATCCTAAAAATATTTCCACTATACCAAAAAGTCATTTTCCAAGGAATAAATTTTTAAATTTACGTTGATAGTGCTGCTGGTAGAGCATATGAAGGACAAGGTGTGTCAAAATTTGAAAAATCACCCCGGACTCATTTGGTATCAAAAAATCACAAACAATACCTTTCTAAAAAGGGAATTTCATGAACCTTTTAGGAAAAATGTTTAAAAAATTTAAAGAAATCATGTAGTGGGCCTAAACGGCCCTACCAAAATACGTGTTCAGATTGTAAAGGTTATGGATAGTTTAGATTTGAAAAATCATAACTCTCGCATTTGGAATGATCCTAGGGTGAATAAGACACTGTTTTTAAGATAATTCGATATGCTTTGAGAGAAAAATATAAAAAAATTCATGAAAATTCATTTTAGATTTTAAAGTAATTTTTCAATTTACAATAGTTGTGCTACCAGCAAAGAACAAAGTAAAGCAGAGGATATTTCTTGTTTTCCTTATGTTTATGGGTCTACACTCAAGTCATAGACATTTGAACGTTCATGACTGAAGGGAAAGAGTGGCATAAGCATCACGAACTTATTTGCACAGCCCCAAATTAGCTTGAGACAATAAAATAGTCTGTTAATCATACCACTCAAGGTTTTGACTCAAAAACAAGGCACGAATATTTTGGGGATGAGTGTAAAGCCAGTTTCATTGGAAAATCAGAATATTTAAGCTTATTTAACCAAGATTTCAGATCTGGAAAACTTAATTTTTCCCAAGATGTTTTTGCTAACTTTAAAGAAAATGCTAAGTCCATGCTAATCCTCATTGGTTAAGGTTAACATGCTTGGCTTATGGGTTTTTGAAAATCCATTTTTGATAGCCATCAAACATGTATTTTGACAGCAAACATACAAGGGGATCGCACATAACATGAATGGAGATGCTAATTTTACTAATTGCCTAGACAAAGAAAGTGTTATGCACTTTGACAAGAAAATGTTATGGATGCTGAAAATGACAATGGTTCATGCAAGTTAATATGTAAATGTGCTTGAAATGTGTTAGGCTAACGATTCATACATGGATTAAGGATAACAAGATGCATGGACATGGCATTAAATGCATGAACAAGAGATATCAAACTAATGAGGATGAAATAAGGCATTTTACACATAAAAGGGCATTAAGGCATCCAAATCTTAAACTACGATAACCAAATGCCACAATAATGCATGATAATCCTAAGAGGATGATGGAAACATGGAGAGCTCACTACAATGATGAAGGTGTTGAAAAATAAAAAATAAAAATGACAAAGTGAGAAGGTATACCAAAAAACCTTTAACTTTGACCAAATAGTTAGAGCAATAGAGATGGCTTGAATTTCTCTCTTTTCCTTGTTGTAAATAAGAAAAAGAGAGAAACAATGAGGTTTTCGTTCTGGTATGGATGAGGGTGATTTTTGTAATGTGTAATGGTTGAAAGTGAGTTTTTAAGGCCTGTTTTTGGGTGTTGACTGAAGAGCTATGGGATTTAGATTTCTTTGATGTGTGAATGTGTTTTTGGAAGTGTAAATGAGCTGAAATCTAACCTCTTTCAGCTGAGATAGAAGTGGTCTTTTTATACAAGCATTTTGGACCCAATTTGGAGGTATTTTTGGTTATTTCTCAAGGGGAACAAAGTGGTGTTAGCTTGGTGGCTATAGGGTGACTGTAGGGAGCAACTTGCTACCAATGTGATAGGCATAAGGTGGCTGGTTTAAATGCTAAAATGATTTTTCGGCAAATAGGATGGCTGATGGTGATCTTAGTCAACAAACTAGGGAGTAGGGTGATCATGCGACATTGGCCCTTTTTATCTAATTTAAACTTCAAAAAAATGTTTTGATTAATTCAAAAGTCCAAATTCATAATTTGACATGGATTTTGATCTTTTTTTATACAAATAAATGAGTTAAAATCGAGCTTTTGATTAATAGTGGATGAGTCAAAAATACTTGGACCATAGAAAATTAGCCCGATTGCTAAAATAATTAGCCCAGATAAAATAAAGTGTCTATAACTGCCCCTCTTTGAACGTTACTAAGAATCAGGAATAGGGCAAAGACAAATAGACACTATTTTGTCTAGGGTGGACTGACGCTCCCCATAACACTAGGGCGTTAGGTTTAATCCCCTTAGGTAAATGCAGAGTAACGTGGATTTTTGATGTGGGTGCCACCAATTTGTATGGACTTTGACTCGGGTGCTACCAGCTTATGCAGGCTTTGACTTAAAGTTAGTGCCACCAGCTTCTATGGGCTTTGACTCAGGTGCCGCCAGCTTATGCAAGCTTTGACTTAAACTTGGTACCACTAGCTTGTGCAACCAGCTTTGACTCAGGTGCCGCTAGCGTATGCAAGCTTTGACTTAAACTTCATGCCACTAGCTTGTGTTTGACTCAGGTGCCACCAACTTGTGCAGGTTTTCACTCGAACTTAGGCCCACTAGGTCATGTAGGCTTTGAATTGGGTGCCACCAACTTGTGTAGGCTTTGATGTAGGTGCCACCAGCTTGTGCAGGCTTTGTCATGAGTGCCGTTAGCTTGTACAGGCTTTGTCATGAGTGCGGCCAGCTTGTGCAAGCTTTGACTTAGACTTAGGTACCACCAGCTCGTGTGGGCTTTAAATTAGACTTAGGTGCCACTAGCTCGTGTGAGCTTTGACATGGGTGCCCCCAGCTTATGCAAGCTTTGACATGGGTGCCACTAGCTCGTGCAAGCTTTAACTTGGGTGTTGTCAGCTCATGTAGGCTTTGACTTAGACTTGGGTACCACCCGCTCATGTAGGCTTTGACTCGATGTCGCCAGGTCGTGCAAGCTTTGACATAGGTGCCACCAGCTCATGTAGGCTTTAAAGAGTGCCACTGACATGTGGGCTTTAAAAGGGTGACACTGACTTATAGGCTTTTAAGGGGTGCCACTAACTTGTGGGCTTTTAAAGGGTGCCACTGACTTATGGGCTTTAAGGGGTGCTACTAACTTATGGGCTTTAAAAGGGTGCCACTAACTTATGAGCTTAAAGGGGTGCCACTAACTTATGGGCTTTTAAAGGGTAGCACTGACTTGTGGGCTTTAAGGGGTGCCACTAACTTATGGGCTTTAAAAGGGTGCCACTGATTTATGGGCTTAAAGGGCTGCCACTAATTTGTGGGCTTTTAAAAGAGTGCCACTGACTTATGGGCTTTAAAGGTTGGTGACAAAGTTTTTGATAAAACTTCTAATATAGGTTTTTCTTAACAAAAGTTCATGATAGAATTTCCTGTTAGAAAGGGTTTTGGCACTAATTCTTGACAAAATTATTGACAAAGCTTCTAATTTATGTTGTTGACAAAAGTTTATTTGATGATAGACAACAATTTCTTGACACTAGCACTTTGATAGTAGTTGCTTGATAAAAAGGGTTTTGACAAGAGGTGATGAGGAGAAAAGGACCTTACCTGAATGGCACTTAGTTTGTGAAGCTTAGAGCTTTTACCAGGAATTCTTTGGAGATTCAACAAACCTGGCTTGAAGTGATATTGTAAAAATGATAACGTAAGATGGTAATGTGAATGCATGATGTGGAATGCTATCATGATTACATGATGTGAAGTCTAATACGAGAGATAGCCGTAATTCTCCTTGTACATCATTCAAACTCTCAAAAGGATGGCGATTCATCTTTGTTGCAACTATAGATGAAAATTTTCCTAATCTCGCTGGGGATTGTAGGTTGTCCAGGCTCTATTGGGGATATGACCAAAAATTTAGTCTTAAGAACATGGACCATTGCATTTCGAGATTCGGAAGGCTCAATCATTTTCCTGACAAATAGAAGGCATTGTCAATAGTTTAGAGACTATCCAATCGATTAGGTTGATGTCTCTGATAGGATTATGATAGAATGCATGGGTCAATTTTAGTTAGTTTAAAATGGTTTCTCTTGAGTTATGGCTTGTGAGAGCAAGAAATGGTTTGGTGTATGGTCATGCCAAGCGGGTGCTTGGAAAGTGCATGATCTTGATGATCAGGGCATGAGCAGAGTTCCTTATGCTTTTCTTTTCCTTTTGATGTCTTATCAAGATGCCCTAATGCATATTTCAGTTAACTATCAAACATTATCAATTAAATGATAAGTGCAATCTAAATTGTACAGGGGTTAAAAGAAACAAGGTAATATTTATTTATGACAACAAAGAGACATAAGTCAATATACTATTTGATAAGCAATTGATAGGGTAGCGAGAAAGATGATCTTTTGGGCGAAAGATGCCTCTGACAATCATAACATATGCCTAGCATTTGGACCCTTTTATTCTTTAGGTGCTTTTCAGAATCTTTCTCGAACAATGAATATGCCTAGCATGAGCTGATCTTTAAAAGATCTTTAGGATTGCTTTGCATTATCTCGTAGGTGCTCTCAGTTCATGCCCCATCAAAATTGATCTGCTTAAGTCACCTTTGCGGGTTTTCAACTGTAGTTGGGTTGGTTGCCTAAATGTCCTTCTCGAATTTTCACTTGGACCATTTTGTTTTCTCTATTTTTTTTTTGCTTGTTTATTTGTTTGTTTGTTTGTTTGTTTTGTTTTGCTTTTGTTTTCTCCTTTTTTTAAAGAATGTCTTTTTAGGTTTTTGCCTTCTATGTGTTGACTAGGTTAGGCAAGGCATTGCCGTCCATTTCTGACAAGATTAAGGTACTTCCAGAGAAGGCTTGCTTCACGGTATATGGTTTTTTCCAATTAGAGGTCCAATTGCCCCGTGCATCTTTGTGAATTACGAGGATCTTCTTTAATACCAATTTGCCTGGGCAAGATCATCGTGGGTGCATCTTTTTGTTATGGGCTCGAATCATGCGTCTTTGATGTGTTTGACCATGGCCAATGCATTTTTCCTTGATGAGATTAAGCTAGTCGTATATGTTCTTGACCCATTCAGCCTTTCCAAGTTTGGTTCCCATCAAACTTTGAGAGAAGGGATCTCAACTTTGATGGGCAATACAGCTTTCATCCCATAGACATAGGAGAATGGGGTAGCATTCGTGGAAGTTCTAACTGAGGTTTGATAGGCATAAGGTGCAAAAGATAGCTTCTCATGCCAATCTTTATAAGTTTCGACCATTTTCATAAATATGCTTTTGATGTTTTTATTGGCTGCCTTGACTGCCGCATTCATCTTTAGGCGAGAAGGATAGAATTATGATGCTGGATCTTGAACTATAAGAGGTCTGGTGGTATGGAGCTTTCTTCGAAACCTTGTTTAGAATCAACTTCACTAGTGCAAATTGATCGTTCAAAATTGATCTTCAAAGACCCATTAGACACATCCATGTCACTATCATTAGGACACCTGAAAGGGTAAGGAAATAGGCATTGCAAAAGACACACACATAATTTGAGGATTCAGATAACAATAGAGGCAAAAGAGTAATTGAGACAAAGAGATTAAAAAGTGATGTAGGCACATAATATGGAATGATATATGCAAAAGTCATTTCATTAACAAAGTTTGATAAAGATACCCCTTACATAGGACACCTACCTACCTTTGGGCGAAGGCAAGTAGGTTTTCATTTCTCAACATTACATGAAAGGGACAGGAAAAGTGCAGGGGCTTCCATCATGATCCCATATCAAAATCAAGTATTGGTGGAATAACATAAATTTTATGGCATGGTATTAATCATGTTTGTAGCCGGCTCTGTATGGTTTGGTAAAGGATTGGTAGTAATTTTGGTCCCTAGTTTATCGTGAATTGCAAGACTTTTACGTTGATTAGATTTTATACATTTCATTTGAAATGCATGTAGTTCTCAATGTCATGCCCCTCTGCCTCAGCATGGTATTCACAGTGGGCGTTAGGGTTGTACAATGGCAAGTATGGCAGTTTCTTTTCTGAGACATAAATTAAATCGCAAAGTGATTTTGGGGTAAGGTTTGGTAGAGCTCTTTATAGGTCATAGGGATAGGATCAAAATATTGTCTTGGTTGATTTCCACCTCGATTTCTGGGTGCATTATTGGTTATTCGATTGGCATTTTGGTGGACTTATGGATGGTAGCTTTGTGGTGGGTTTGATGGGATTGTAGGTGATGGGTTATAAGTTATGGCATAGATTGGCTGAGGGGATATTGTGGCAGGGTAAGAACATGGTGTTCTTGAGTAGCGAAGGCTACATAATTTATAGTATTGGCCTCTTCTTCCTTCTTATTACCAGTAATGGGCTTTTTACTTGATCTAGTTGTTTCCCTACCATACATTCTACCACTTTTAATGGTAGCATCGATCATTTCTCCAAAGAGAACCAAGTCTGTGAATTTCTTGGTGGCATTCCTCATAAGCTTCTCGTAATAAGGACCATGTAAGGTGTGAATGAAAGTAACTGTCATCTCTTTTTTTTAAGGGGAAGCTGGAATAGGGTTGCTTCCTTTCTCCACCTTTAGGCACATTACTTAAAGTTTTTAGTGGATCTCTTCTCAAAACTTATCAGGGAAAGTCGATCTGGTGCCCAATCTGACACGTGCTGGTATTGATTTAGAAAGGCCTTAGCCAAGTCGGCCCATTATTGGATTTTGACATTGTCTAGCTAGATATACCACCGAGCTGCTGCCCCAGTAAGGCTATGCTGGAAGCAATGGATGAGAAGCTTTTCATCTTTCTCATACCCACCATTTTTCGCAAGTACATTCAGACATGGACAGAAGGATCAGTGGTTCCATTAAACTTTTCAAACTCTGGGACTTTAAATTTCAGGGGAATGATAAGGTTAGACACTAAAGACAGTACACTAAAGACAGTGATTGAGTGTCAAGAGCTCTGAACTTATCAGTCCCCTCAATAGCTTGGAGGCATTTTTCCAGTAGCTAAAATTTGTTCACTTCTTCTATAGTCATAATGAACTTTTGACCTTCTGTTTTCTTGGGTTCCTCGTGGTCCAAGGTTATCAGATCTACTGATGAAACTCCTGCGTTCACCCCTTGAGTACCAAGAATAAATTGACCTACTGTAATGGGATTTAGGTAGATAACTAGTAGAGGCTGAGTGGCAGGTGTAGGGGTGGGCCGTTGTTCTTGTCTAGTTTCTCCTTGGGCAGGTTCTGGATTATTGGCAGGGGGACTTTCGACGTTGGGGGGATCGTTCCTTATTTTAGTAGTGCTAGCTTACCCTTCTACTTTCACAGAGGTTATCATTAGTTCCATAAGTTTCACGATTTGAGCTTGCATTTCACATTGTTGATGGAGCATCTAGTCTTGTGATTCCTTAACCATTAGCTCAAGCCGCTCAATACGAGCTTCATGATCACTCTCCATGATTTGTTTGCGATGTCACATGTTGTAGTGATGCAGGATGCTAGGTTTTGTTTCCTAATTAACCTCGAAGTCTCTTGCACTTTTATGGCCTAATTCTCGTATTAGACTTCTACTTGAAAATGTATTTATTGATGAGTGATTATGATGCAATGATGAGTTAAGATAATGAATGATCGATGCAAGTGCAAGAATAATGGAAGTAAATATGCATATGCATTGGAGACAATTGAATCCTAGAATAGCTTCATTGATAACATTGTCATAAAGCCGTAAAAAGGTCCCTTGCAACACCAAACCAGAACAATTGTCCCCAAAATGATGATGGTCATGATAAATATGATGAGATGATGCATGCACCAAACAGCAAACAAAGGGAAATGAATTAGTGAAATGTATAAGAGACAAATGTAAGAAATTAAAGAATTTGAGAACATCAAGAAAAAAAATTCATAACATATCTCAACCAAGGTGGTGAGACAAGAAATGGGTAGTGTATCAACATGCCAGGATGCAATCTGTCCCTTTCATGAGGTGATGCAATATCTTATTTTGATGGAAAAATAACCAACTATTGGTAATATCCGTTTATCACCACTAGTGCGGATGCACGTTAAGCCATGGCTTGGACAGCATAACAGCTTGTAGTATAAGACATTGTGAATGATGGTTTTTGTTCACCGTCACTTATTTACAAAGGTAAGCCGTCGTTCGGGTGGCATGATGACAAGCCTTGATAAATGATAAAAATACAGATGCGAGTGACAATTGTATACTTATTGTCACCTACATAATTATGGTAATTAGGAGTAAAGGTTAGGAATGTTTCCCCGAGTGACCTTATTCTCCGGGTATTCTAGCAGCGTTTCTGGTATGGTTTGACATGGTTTAGCTCGTAGGGCTCACTATATGAGGTTTAAGTTGACACCTAAATAGGTATCCAAAATACTCCTCCGTCTGGTATAGATGGTCAAGGGACTCGATCCTAGTCCTATCATGGGTTTGGAAGAACGGGTTTGATCCATTGGATGTATTTCCCTATACAAATGCAGAGGGTTACTCACGAAAGACATAGGTAATTTACTTCTAAGAAGTTATTGCCATGCTTATGCGGAGGGTTACTCATGAAGGTGGATAGCTCACTTCCTCCTAATGATTGGGTTGTAACCATGCCATGGAGTTTTATGGGACACTAATGCACATGCAAGTGCACAGTGTGTGACGAGGAAACGAGGAAACCTTTTTGTTTACTTCTGTATTACCATTTTTATTAAGCTAATGGTTATTCAAAAAATAAGACAATCCTGAAAATCATGTTAAACAAAAGATTAGATGATAAAATGACAAAAGGGTCATGGTTAAATAATGACCAAAGATTGAAAGAACCGAGAACCTAGCAAGACATGGCTAGTTATTAGCTTAACTCTCTATATCCCTAGTGGAGTCACCAAGTTGTTACAACGTACCCCGAGGTTGATCCTCGCGGATCTATTGGTGTGTACAACTTAAAATACTTTCTTGACCAAGACTTTTCTTTCGAGATGTGATGAGAATAAGAATGCATGGATTCTTGATTTATGGTACAGTGAAGGGGGCAATAAGATGAATCGCTCATCTTATTGTCTTAGATGGCCATCACGAAATGGCCAATGCTTGGAGTCACCACTGAAAATTTTAGGGCAAGCATGATCAGATTTCGATTAAAACCTATGTTTTGAGTTACTAAACTCAAAACATTGATCTCGTGGTCTATGTAATACCAAAATTTGTTGTTTGGGTTTGGGAATTGGTTAAGCACGATGAGGTATGAAACTCTTCGCAAAATCGGATGCCCGAAATCGGTACCTTACTAGCTATGTCTTATCTCAATTTTGGTTCTTTCGATCTTAACTTGTCACTATTTTGATATAACCTTTTTTACTGCATGAATCTTGTAGAAATAATCTAGGTTTTGATAAAAAAATTTAATCTCATATATGCCCTGGAGAGATGGGGAATATAAAGATTTTCGATAAAATGACCTCTAGATTTTACTTTGAAAATGGAATGTTCCACTTCAGGCACTAGAGAGATACCCACGCAGAACATTACCTTTAATTTTATTTGGAAACATTTTGTAAACATGAATGCAAATAATCATCACAAAGAAATCATGTTAGTAAGGCAATATATGAAATAACATAACATGGATCATTCAATGCAATGACAAAGAAAATGGGTGGACTATTGGAATTTATCTTGCTATTGGTATTAATTATCTAGGAATAACCGAATCGACAATTTTCGATATGCATTTGAATTTCTTGATTAAACAAGGTTTGTTTGACATATTCATGGGGTTCTGAGAAAAGAAAAAAATAATTGTAATTGGAAGATAGGGTTGGAGTATCCCTTCAGAAATGTGAGGTTGGAGTATCCTCGTAGATGACAAATAATTTTGACAAAGGAGGATTTTTAAATCTTGACAATTTTAACAAGCGGGGTTGGAGTACCCTTTCGAAAGGTCAGGGTTGGAGTATCCCCATAAATCATTTTGACAAAGGAAGATTTGTTAATCTCGACAATTTTGAAAAGCGGGGTTAGAGTATCCCTTCGGAGGTCGGGGTTCGAGTATACCAGTGGATGACAAAACTTCAGGATTTAGAAAATGGGTGAGCATTCGACGATTGGCAAAATGATTTATTGTGAATGAGGATGGTAAAGATGTAAAATATGTTTGTGCATTGATATGAGCTTGTGGGATGTTAAAGTATGTTCTCGAGTCTGATTAGGGTGATACAGAGACATTCAAATGTCTCGACATGAAATTTGGGAAAACAACTCAATTTTAACCATGACCGAAAATAGGGGACAACATTACGCTCTCCTACTTCCTAAATTTATTCTAAATCAATTCGAAGGATTTAAAAGGTGGCCAAGACACCGTTAGAAAGGTGACTCGATGAGGGTCATCCTAAAATTATTCCCACTATCCCAGAAAGTCACTTTCCAAGGGAATAAATTTTAAATTTGGATTGATAGTGCTGCTAGCAAAGCATATAAGGGACAAGGTGTCCCAAAATTTGAAAAATAACCTCAGACTCATTCGATATCAAAAAATTGCAAACAATACCTTTCTAAAAATGGAATTTCATGAATCTTTTAGTGGGCCTGAACGGCCCTACTAGAATACATGTTCGGATTTTAGAGGTTCTGGATAGTTTAGATTTGAAAAATCACAACTCTTGCATCCAGAATGATCTAGGGGTAAATAAGACACCATTTTAAAGATAATTTGACATGCTTTGAGAGAAAAATATCAAAAAATTAATGAAAAATCATTTCACATTTTAAAGTGATTTTTCAATTTGCAACAGTTGTGTTGCCTGCAAGGAATAAAGCAAAGCAAGGGATATTTCTTGTTTTCCTTATGTTTATGGGTCTACACTCGAGTCATAGACATTCAAATGTCCATGACTAAAGGGAAAGAGTGGCATGAGCATCATGAACTCATTTGCACAACCCCGGAGTTTGGGACAATGAACCTATCCATTAATCATACCACTCAAGGTTTTGACTCAAAAACAAGGCACAGACATTTCAGGGATTAGTGTAAAGCCATTTTCGTTGGAAAATCAGAAGATTTAAGCTTATTTAACCAAGATTCCATATCTGGAAAAATTCATTTTCCTTAAGATATTTTGCTAACTTTAAGAAAAATGCTAAGTCCATGCTAATCCTCATTGGTTAAGGTTAACATGCTTGGCTTGGGGTTTTTGAAAATCTGTTTTTGACAGCCATCAAACATGCATTTTGACAACAAACATAGAAGGGGATGGCACATAACATAAATGGGGATGCTAATTTTACTAATGGCCTAAACAAAGAAATGTTATGCACTTTGATAAGAAAATGTTATGGATGCTGAAAATGACAATGGTTCATGCAAGTTAATGTGTAAATGTGCTTGAAATATGTTAGGCTAATGATTCACACATGGATTAAGGATAACAAGATGCATGGACAAGGCATAAAATGCATGAGCTAGAGATATCAAACTAATGAGGATAAAATGAGGCATTTTGCACATAAAAGGGGCATTAAGGCATCCAAATCTTAAACTACGACAACCAAATGCCACAATAATGCATGATAATCCTAAGAGGGTGATGGAAACATGGAGAACTCACTACAATGATGAAGGTGTTGAAAAACAAAAAATAAAAATGATAAAGTGAGAAGGTATACCAACAAAACTTCAACTTTGACCAAATAGTTGGAGCTAGAGATAGCTTGAATTTTCCTATTTTCCTTGTTGTAAATAAGCAAGAAAAAGAGAGAAATAATGAGGTTTTGGTTCTGGTATGGATGAAGGTGTTTTTGGTCATTTCTCAAAGGGGACAAAGTGGTGTCAGCTTGGTGGCTATAGGGTGGCTGTAAGGAGCAACTTGCTGCCAACGTGATGGGCATAGGGCAGCTAGTTTAAATGCTGAAATGATTTTCTAGCAAATAGGGTGGCTGATGGTGATCTTAGTCAATAAACTAGGGAGTAGGGTGATTATGTGACATTGACCTATTTTATCTAATTTAGACTTCAAAAAAAATGTTTTGATTAATTCAGAAGTCCAAATTCGTAATTTGACATGCGTTTTGATCTTTCTTTTATACAAATAAACGAGTTAAAATTAAGTTTTTGATCAATGATGGATGAGTCAAAAATGCTTGGACCGTGGAAAATTAGCTCAATTGCTAAAAAATTTAGCCCAGACAAAATAAGGTGTCCATTGGGATAAATACAGATTCATAGAATAATCTCCTTTTTTTTAACGATTGGGCACCACAAACTCATTCTCCTTATTAGGATAAGTGAATTGATGCATTGGTTTCATAAGAAAAAGCTTCTCTTATTACCATTTTTAAAATTAATGTTCATTCGTCAATTTGGACAAACATGGATTCACATAATAATCTCCTTTCTTTTCATGATTAGGTGCCATAAACACAATTCTCTTCATTGGGATAAATGATATTGAAGCTTTGGTTTCAAAAGAAAAACTTCTCTTTCTATAATTTTTAGAATTAAAATTTGTTTTTCAATTGGATAAACACGGATTCACCTAATAATCACCTTTTGTTTAATGATTGGGCACCACAAATTCATTCTTCTCATTGGCAAAAATCAATTGATGCGTTGGTTTCATAAGAAAAACTTTTCTTTCTACTATTTCTAGAATTAATGTTTGTTTATCGACTTGGACAAACATCGATTCACATTATAATCTTCTTTTTTTTTGTGATTAGGCATCATAAACACATTCTCCTCATTGGGATAAATGATATTCATGCTTTGGTTTCATAAGGAAAATTTATCTTTCTACCATTTTTGGAATTGATGTTCATTTATGGATTTGGACAAACACGGATTCACATAATAATCTCTTTTCTTTTCATGATTAGGCACCATAAACACATTCTCCTCATTGGGATAAATGATATTAAAGCTTTGTTTTCATAAGAAAAACTTTTCTTTCTACCATTTTTAGAATTAATGTTCCTTCATCGATTTGGACAAACACGGATTCACATAATAATCTCCTTTCTTTTCGAGATTAGGCACCATAAACACATTCTCCTTGTTGGGATATTCATCATTTTGTTTCATATTGAAAACATCTCTTTCTACCATTTTTAGAATTAACGTTCGTTCGTCGATTTAGACAAACATGGATTAACATAATAATATCCTTTCTCTTCGAGATTAGGTACCATAAATACATTCTCCTTTTAGGGTAAATGATATTCATGCTTTGGTTTCATAACAAAAACTTCTCTTTCTATCATTTTTTGAATTAAAGTTCGTTCATCGATTTGGATAAACATGGATTTGCATAATAATCTCCTTTTTTTTCTTGATTAGGAACCATAAACACATTCTCCTTATTGGGATAAATGATATTAAAGCTTTGGTTTCATAAGAAAATCATCTCTTTTTACTATTTTTAGAATTAAGTTTGTTTTTCAATTGGGACAAGCATGGATTCACATAATAATCCCCTTTCTTTTAATGATTAGGCACCACAAACTCATTCTCCTCATGGGATAAATCAATTGATGTGTTGGTTTCATAAGAAAAACTTCTCTTTCTATCATTTTTTGAATTAATGTTCGTTCATCGATTTGGACAAACCTGGATTCACATAATAATCTTCTTTCTTTTCATGATTAGGCACTATAAACACATTCTCCTCATTAGGATAAATGATATTAAAGCTTTGGTTTCATAAGAAAAACATCTTTTTTTACCATTTTTGGAATTAAAGTTCATTTTTCAATTGGGATAAATACGGATTCACATAATAATCTCCTTTTTTGTAAAGATTGGCACCATAAATTCATTCTCCTCATTGGGATAAATGAATTGATGCGTTGGTTTCATAAGAAAAACTTCTTTTTCTACCATTTTTAGAATTAATGTTCGTTTATCAATTTGGACAAACACTAAGTCACATAATAATCTCTTTTCCTTACAAGATTAGGCACCATAAACACATTCACCTCATTGGATAAATGATACTGAAGCTTTGGTTTAGTAAGAAAAACATCTCTTTTTACCATTTTTAGAATTAAAGTATATTTTTCAATTGGATAAACGCGGATTCACAAAATAGTCTCTTTTCTTTTAATGTTTGGGCACCATAAATTCATTCTCCTTGTTGGGATAAGTGCATTGATGCTTTGGTTTCACAAGAAATGCTTTTCTTTCTACCATTTTTAGAATTAATGTTCATTTGTCGATTTTGACAAACGCAGATTCACATAATAATCTCCTTTTTTTCTCGTGATTAGGCACCATAAACACATTCTCCTCATTGAGATAAATGATATTCATGCTTTGGTTTCATAAGAAAAACATCTCTTTTTACCATTTTTAGAATTAAATTTCATTTCGCAATTGGGATAAACATGGATTCACATAATAATCTCTTTGCTTTTCATGATTAGGTAAGATAAAGGCATTCTTCTTATTGGGATAAATGATATTGAATTATTGGTTTCAAGGGAAAAATAATTTTTTACGATCTTTGAAATTAAAGTTCATTTTTCAATTGGGCTAAACATGGATTCACATAATAATCTCCTTTTTTTTAATGATTAAGCACTATAAATTCATTCTCTTCGTTGGGATAAAAAAATTTATGCTTTATTTTCATAAGAAAAACTTTTCTTACTACCATTTTTAGAATTAATGTCCATTCATCGATTTGGACAAACATGGATTCACATAATAATCTCCTTTCTTTTCGAGATTAGGCACCGTAAACACATTTTCCTAATTGGGATAAACGATATTCATGGTTTGATTTCATAAGAAAAACATCTCTTTCTATCATTTTTAGAATTAATGTTTGCTCATCAATTTGGACAAACATGGATTCACATAATAATATCTCTTCTTTTAATGATTAAGCACCATAACCACATTCCCCTCATTAGGATAACTGATATTAAAGCTTTGGTTTTATGTGAAAAACATCTCTTTCTACCATTTTTAGAATTAAAGTTCATTTTTTAATTGGATAAACAAGGATTCACATAATAATCTCTTTTTTTTAATGATTGGGCACCATAAATTCATTCTCTACACTGGGATAAAAGAATTATTGCTTTGGTTTCATAAGAAATACTTCTTTTTTGGTCATTTTTAGGATTAAAGTTTTTTTTTTCAATTGGGATAAACATGGATTCACATAATAATCTCCTTTCTTTTCATGATTGGGCACCATAAACACATTCTTCTTATCGAGATAAATCGTGTTGATGCTTTGGTTTCATAAGAAAAACTTATCTTTCTACCAGTTTTAGAATTAATATTTATTCGCCGATTTGGATAAACACGGATTCACATAACAATCTCCGTTCTTTTCGTGATTAGGCACCATAAACACATTCTTTTCATTGGGATAATGATATTGAGGCTTTAGTTTCATAAGAGAAACATCTCTTTCAATCATTTTTAGATTTAAAGTTCATTTTTCAATTGGCATAAATATGCATTCATATAATAATCTCCTTTCTTTTAATGATTGGGCACCACAAATTCATTCTCCTTATTGGGATAAATGAATTGATGCTTTGGTTTCATGAGGAAAAATTCTCTTTCTACCATTTTTACAATTAATGTTCGTCTGTCGATTTAGACAAACATGGATTCACAAAATAATCTCCTTTCTTTTCGTGATTAGGCACCATAAACACATTCTCCTCATTGGGATAAATGATATTCATGCTTTTGTTTCATAAGAAAAACATCTCTTTTTACCATTTTTAGAATTAATGTTCGTTCGTCAATTTGGACTAACATGGATTCACATAAGAACTCCTTTCCTTTCGAGATTAGGCACCATAAACACATTCTCCTCATTGGGATAAATGATATTTATGCTTTGGTTTCATAAGAAAAACTTCTTCTTCTATCATTTTTGAAATTAACATTCATTCATCGATTTGGACAAACACGAATTCACATAATAATCTCTATTCCTTTTGTGATTAGGCACCAGAAACACATTCTCCTCATTAGGATAATGATATTGAGGCTTTGGTTTCATAAGAAAAACTTCTCTTTCAACCATTTTTAGATTTAAAGTTCATTTTTTAATTGGGATAAACACACATTCACATAATAATCTCTTTTCTTTTAATGACTGGGCACCATAAATTCATTCTCCTTATTGGGATAAATGAATTGATGCTTTGGTTTCATAAGAGAAAGATCTCTTTCAACCATTTTCAGAATTAATATTCATTTGTCGATTTAGACAAACACGGATTCATATAATAATCTCCTCTTTTCTCATGATAATCATCTTTCTTTTCATGATTAGGCACCATAAACACATTCTCCTTATTAGGATAAACGATATTGAAGCGTTGGTTTCAAAGGAAAAATGTCTCTTTCTACCTTTTTTAGAATTAATGTTTGTTCGTCAATTTGAAAAATCACAGATTCATATAATAATCTCCTTTCTTTTTGAGATTAGGCACCATAAACACATTCTTCTCATTGGGATAAATGATATTCATGCTTTGGTTTCATAAGAAAAACTTCTCTTTCTATCATTTTTGGAATTAATGTTTGTTCATCGATTCGGACAAACCCGGATTCACATAATAATCTTCTTTCTTTTCATGATTAGGCACTATAAACACATTCTCCTCATTGGGATAAATGATATTAAAGCTTTGGTTTCTTAAGAAAAACATCTTTTTTTACCATTTTTGGAATTAAAGTTCATTTTTCAATTGAGATAAACACGGATTCACATAATAATCTCCTTTTTTGTAAAGATTGGGCACCACAAATTCATTCTTCTCATTGGGATAAATGAATTGATGCATTGGTTTCATAAGAAAAACTTCTTTTTCTACCATTTTTAGAATTAATGTTCATTCATCAATTTGGACAAACATTGAGTCACATAATAATCTCTTTTCCTTACAAGATTAGGCACCATAAACACATTCACCTCATTGGATAAATGATACTGAAGCTTTAGTTTAGTAAGAAAAACATCTCTTTCTACCATTTTTAGAATTAAAGTACATTTTTCAATTGGATAAACTCGGATTCACAAAATAGTCTCCTTTCTTTTAATGTTTGGGCACCAAAAATTCACTCTCCATGTTGGTATAAGTGAATTGATGCTTTGGTTTCACAAGAAATGCTTTTCTTTCTACCATTTTTAGAATTAATGTTCGTTCGTCGATTTTGACAAATGTAGATTCACATAATAATCTCTTTATTCTTTCGTGATTAGGCACCATAAACACATTCTCTTCATTGAGATAAATGATATTCATGCTTTGGTTTCATAAGAAAACCATCTCTTTTTACCATTTTTAGAATTAAATTTCATTTCGCAATTAGGAAAAACACGAATTCACATAATAATCTCTTTGCTTTTCATGATTAGGTAAGATAAAGGCATTCTTCGTATTGGGATAAATGATATTGAATTATTGGTTTCAAGGGAAAAACAATTTTTTACAATTTTTGGAATTAAAGTTCATTTTTTAATTAGGCTAAACACAGATTCACATAATAATCTCTTTTTTTTTAATGATTAGGCACTATAAATTCATTCTCTTCATTGGGATAAAAAAATTTATGCTTTGTTTTCATAAGAAAAACTTTTCTTACTACCATTTTTAGAATTAATGTCCATTCATCGATTTGGACAAACACAGATTCACATAATAATCTCCTTTCTTTTCGAGATTAGGCACCGTAAACACATTCTCCTTATTAGGATAAACGATATTCATGGTTTGATTTCATAAGAAAAACATCTCTTTCTACCATTTTTAGAATTAATGTTTGCTCATCGATTTAGACGAACATGGATTCACATAATAATATCTCTTCTTTTAATGATTAAGCACCATAACCACACTCCCCTCATTAGGATAAATGATATTAAAGCTTTGGTTTCAAGCGAAAAACATCTCTTTCTACCATTTTTTAAATTAAACTTCATTTTTCAATTGGATAAATAAGGATTCACATAATAATCTCCTTTTTTTAATGATTAGGCATCACAAATTCATTCTCTACACTGGGATAAAAGAATTATTGCTTTGATTTCATAAGAAATACTTCTTTTTCGATCATTTTTAGGATTAAAGTTTTTTTTTCAATTGGGATAAACACATATTCACATAATAATCTCCTTTCTTTTCATGATTGGGCACCATAAACACATTCTTTTTATCGAGATAAATCGTGTTGATGCTTTGGTTTCATAAGAAAAACTTATCTTTCTACCAGTTTTAGAATTAATATTCATTCGTCGATTTGGATAAACACGGATTCACATAGTAATCTCCGTTCTTTTCATGATTAGGCACCATAAACACATTCTTTTCATTGGGATAATGATATTGAGGCTTTAGTTTCATAAGAGAAACATCTCTTTCAACCATTTTTAGATTTAAAGCTCATTTTTCAATTGGCATAAACATGCATTCATATAATAATCTCCTTTCTTTTAATGATTGGGCACCATGAATTCATTCTCCTCATTGGGATATATGAAATGATGCTTTGGTTTCATAAGAAAAACTTTTCCTTCTACCATTTATAGAATTAATGTTCATTCATCGATTTGGACAAACATGGATTTACATAATAATCTCATTTCTTTTCATGATTAGGCACCACAAACACATTCTTCTCATTGGGATAAAAGATATTGAAGCTTTGGTTTCAAAGGAAAAACATCTCTTTCTACCATTTTTAGGATTAAAGTTCATTTTCCAATTAGGAGAAACATGCTCTCACATAATAATCTCCTTTCTTTTAATGATTGGGCACCACAAACTCATTCTCCTCATTGGGATAAATGAATTGATGCATTGGTTTCATAAGAAAAACTATTCTTTCTACAATTTTTAGAATTAATATTCGTTCGTCAATTTGGACAAACACTGATTCACATAGTAATCATTTTTCTTTTCATGATTAGGCACCATAAACACATTCTCCGCATTAGGATAAATGATATTAAAGCTTTGGTTTCATAAGAAAAACATCTCTTTTTACCATTTTTAGAATTAATGTTCATTTTGCAATTGGATAAACTCAGACTCAAACAATAATCTCTTTTCTTTTAATGATTAGGCATCATAAATTCATTTTCCTCATTGGGATAAATGAATTGATGCTTTAGTTTCATAAGAAAAACTTCTCTTTCTACCATTTTTAGAATTAATGTTCGTTCGTTGATTTAGACAAACATAGATTCACAAAATAATCTCATTTCATTTCATGATTAGTCACCATAAACACATTCTCCGCATTAGGATAAATGATATTGAAGCTTTGGTTTCATAAGAAAAACATCTCTTTTTACCATTTTTAGAATTAATGTTCGTTTTGCAATTGGATAAACTCAGACTCAAACAATAATCTCCTTTCTTTTAATGATTAGGCACCACAAATTCATTTTCCTCATTGGGATAAATGAATTGATGCTTTAGTTTCATAAGAAAAACTTCTCTTTCTACCATTTTTAGAATTAATGTTCGTTCGTTGATTTTAACAAACATAGATTCACAAAATAATCTCATTTCATTTCATGATTAGGCACCATAAACACATTCTCCTCATTGGGATAAATGTTATTCATGCTTTGGTTTCATAACAAAAACATCTCTTTTTACCATTTTTAGAATTAAAATTCATATTTTACATAAACTGGGATTCACATAATAATCTACTTTCATTCCATGATTGGGCATGACAAACTAATTCTCCGCATTGGGATAAATGAATTGATGTATTGGTTTCATAAGAAAAACTTCTCTTTCTACCATTTTTTGAATTAATGTTCGTTTATCAATTTGGACAAACACGGATTCACATATTAATCTTCTTTCTTTTCATGATTAGGCACCATAAACATATTCTCCTCATTGGGATAAATGATGTTGAAGCTTTGGCTTCGTAAGAAAAACATCTTTTTTTTACCATTTTTGGAAGTAAAGTTCATTTTTCAATTAGGATAAACATGGATTCACATAATAATCTCCAATTTTTAAAGATTGGGCACCACAAATTCATTCTCCTCATTAGGGTAAAAGAATTGATGCGTTGGTTTCATAAGAAAAACTTCTCTTTCTACCATTTTTAGAATTAATGTTCATTCATCAATTTGGACAAACACTGAGTCATGTAATAATATATTTTCTTTTCATGATTAGGTACCATAAACACATTCTCCTCATTAGGATAAATGATATTGAAGCTTTGGTTTCTTAAGAAAAACATCTCTTTTTGCCATTTTTAGAATTAAAGTACGTTTTTCAATTAGATAAACTCAGATTCACATAATAGTTTCCTTTCTTTCAATAATTAGGCACCACAAATTCATTCTGCTCATTAGGATAAGGGAATTGATGCTTTGGTATCACAAGAAATACTTTTCTTTCTACCATTTTTAGAATTAATGTTCATTCATCGACTTGGACAAACATGGATTCATATAGTAATCTCTTTTTTCTTCGTGATTAGGCACCACGAACACATTCTCCTCATTTGGATAAACGATATTCATTCTTTGGTTTCATAAGAAAAACATCTCTTTTTACCATTTTTTGAATTAAAGTTCATTTTTCAATTGGGATAAACACGGATTCACATAATAATCTCTTTGCTTTTAATGATTAGGTACTATAAACACATTCTTCTATTAGGATAAATGATATTGAAGCTTTGGTTTCAAGTGAAAAACATTTTTTTTTACCATTTTTGGAACTAAAAGATCATTTTTCAATTGGGCCAAACACAGATTCACATAATAATCTCTTTTTTTTAATGATTGAGCACCACAAATTCATTTTTCTCATTGGGATAAATGAATTGATGCTTTGTTTTCATAAGAAAAACTTTTCTTACTACCATTTTTAGAATTAATGTTCATTCATCGATTTGGACCAACACAGATTCACATAATAATCTCCTTTCTTTTCGAGATTAGGCACCATAAACACATTCTCCTCATTGGGATAACTGATATTCATGGTTTGATTTCATAAGAAAAACATTTCTTTCTACCATTTTTAGAATTAATGTTTATTCATTAATTTGGTCAAACACAGATTCATAATAATCTCTTTTCGTTTAATGATTATGCACCATAAACACATTCTTCTTATTGGGATAAACGATATTGAAGCTTTGGTTTCAAGGGAAAAACATCTCTTTCTACCATTTTTAGAATTAATGTTCATTCGTTAATTTGGACAAACACGGATTCATAATAATCTCTTTTCGTTTAATGATTATGCACCATAAATACATTCTTCTCATTGGGATAAACGATATTGAAGCTTTGATTTCAAGGGAAAAACATCTCTTTCTACCATTTTTAGAATTAAAGTTTGTTTTTCAATTGGATAAACATGGATTCACATCATAATCTTCTTTCTTATAATTATTGGTCACCACAAATTCATTCTCTGCATTGGGATAAATGAATTAATGCTTCAGTTTCATAAGAAATACTTCTCTTTTGGCATTTTTTGAATTAAAGTTAGTTGTTCAATTGGGATAAACACGGATTCACATAATAATCTTCTTTCTTTTCATGATTGGGCACCATAAACTCATTCTCCTCATCGGGATAAATCATGTTGATGCTTTGGTTTCATAAGAAAATTTTTTCTTTCTACCAGTTTTAGAATTAATATCCATTTGTCGATTTGGATGAACATGAATTCACATAATAATCTCTGTTCTTTTCATGCTTAGGCTCCATAAACATATTCTCGTTATTGGCATAATGATATTAACGCTTTAGTTTCATAAAAGAAACATCTCTTTCAACCATTTTAGATTTAAAGTTCATTTTTCAATTGGCATAAACATGCATTCACATAATAATCTCCTTTCTTTTAATGATTGGGCACCATGAATTCATTTTTCTCATTGGGATAAATGAATTGATGCTTTGGTTTCATAAGAAAAACATCTCTTTTTACCATTTTTAGAACTAATGTTTGTTTTTCAATTAGATAGACTCGGACTCACACAATAATCTCCTTTCTTTTAATGATTGGGCACCACAAATTCATTCTCTTATTTGGGATAAATGAATTGATGCTTTGGTTTCATAAAAAAAATTCTCTTTCAACCATTCTTAGAATTAATGTTCATTCGTCAATTTAGATAAACACTGAGTCACATAGTAATCTCTTTTTTTTTTCATGATTAGGCACCAGAAACACATTCTCCTTACCTGGATAAATGATATTGAAACTTTGATTTCATAAGAAAAACATCTCTTTTTAGCATTTTTAGAATTAAAGTTCATTTTTCAATTGGATAAACTCAGATTCATATAATAATCTCCTTGCTTTTAATGATTGGGCACCACAAATTCATTCTCCTTATTGGGATAAATGAATTGATGCTTCAGTTTCATAAGAAATACTTTTCTTTCTGCCATTTTTAGAATTAATGTTCGTTCCTCGATTTGGACAAACACGGATTCACATAATAATCTCCTTTTTTTGTAATTAGGCACTATAAACACATTCTCCTCAGTAGGATAAATGATATTCGTGCTTTGGTTTCATAAGAAAAACATCTCTTTTTACCATTTTTAGAATTAAAGTTCATTTTTCAATTACATAAACTCAGATTCACATAATAATCTCATTTCTTTTAATGATTAGGCACCATAAATTTATTCTCCACTTTAGGATAAATGAATTGATGCATTGGTTTCATAAGAAAAACATCTCTTTCTACCATTTTTAAAGTTAATGTTCATTCATCGATTTGGATAAACACGGTTTCACATAATAATCTTCGTTCTTTTCATGATTAGGCACCATAAACACAGTCTCTTTATTGGGATAATGATATTGAGGCTTTGGTTTCATAAGAGAAACATCTCTTTCAACCATTGTTTTATTTAAAGTTCATTTTTCAATTGGCATAAACACGCATTCACATAATAATCTCGTTTCTTTTAATGATTGGGCACCATAAATTCATTCTACTCATTACGATAAATGAAATGATGCTTTGATTTCATAAGAAAAACTTTTCCTTTTGCAATTTTTAGAATTAATGTTCGTTTGTCGATTTGGACAAACACGGATTCACATAATAATCTCTTTTTTTTTCATGATTAGGCACCATAAACACATTCTCCTTATTGGGATAAATGATATTGAAGCTTTGGCTTCAAAGGAAAAACATCTCTGTCTACCATTTTTATGATTAAAGTTTATTTTTCAATTGGGATAAACATGCACTAACATAATATTCTCCTTTCTTTTAATGATTGGGCACCACAAACTCATTCTCCTCTTTGGGATAAATGAATTGATGCATTGGTTTCGTAAGAAAAACTTCTCTTTCGACCATTTTTAGAATTAAGTTTATTTTTCAATTGGGATATACATGGATTCACATAATAATCTCTTTTCTTTTAATGATTAGGCACTATGAACACATTCTCTTTCTTAGGTTAAATGGTATTGATGCTTTGTTTTCATAACAAAAACTTCTCTTTCCACCATTTTTAGAATTAATGTTCGTTCGTCAAATTGGACAAACCCTGATCGCATAGTAATCTCTTTTCTTTTCATGATTAGGCACCATAAACACATTCTCCTTATTGGGATAAATGATATTGAAGCTTTGGTTTCATAAGAAAAACATCTCTTTTTACCATTTTTAGAACTAATGTTCATTTTTCAATTCGATAAACTCAGACTCACACAATAATCTCTTTTCTTTTAATGATTAGGCGCCACAAATTCATTCTCCTATTTGGGATAAATGAATTGATGCTTTGGTTTCATAAGAAAAACTTCTCTTTCAGCCATTTTTAGAATTAATATTCGTTTGTAAATTTGGATAAACACTGAGTCACATAATAATCGCCTTTTTTTTCATGATTAGGCACCATAAACACATTCTCCTTACCGGGATAAATGATATTGAAACTTTGATTTCATAAGAAAAACATCTCTTTTTAGCATTTTTAGAATTAAAGCTCATTTTTCAATTGGATAAGCTCAGATTCAGATAATAATCTCCTTGCTTTTAATGATTGGGCACCATAAATTCATTCTCCTCGTTGGGATAAATGAATTGACGCTTTGGTTTCATAAGAAATTTTTGCCATTTTTAGAACTAATGTTCATTCCTCGATTTAGACAAACATGGATTCACATAATAATCTCATTTTCTTTTTGTGATTAGGCACTATAAACACATTCTCTTTATTAGGATAAATGATATTCGTGCTTTGGTTTCATAAGAAAAGCATCTCTTTTTACCATTTTTAGAATTAAAGTTCATTTTTCAATTACATAAACTCGGATTCGCATAATAATCTCATTTCTTTTAATGATTGGGCACCATAAATTTATTCTCCACATTAGGATAAATGAATTGATGCGTTGGTTTCACAAGAAAAACATCTTTTTCTACCACCTTTATAATTAATGTTCGCTCGTTGATTTGGATAAACACAGATTCACATAATAATCTTTGTTCTTTTCATGATTAGGCACCATAAACACATTCTCTTTATTGGGATAATGATATTGCGGCTTTGGTTTTATAAGAGAAACATCTCTTTCAACCATTTTTTGATTTAAAGTTTATTTTTTAATTGGCATAAACACACATTCACATAATAATCTCCTTTCTTATAATGATTGGGCCCCATGAATTCATTCTCCTCATTGGGATAAATGAAATAATGCTTTGGTTTCATAAGAAAAACTTCTCCTTTCTCTATTTTTAGAATTAATGTTCGTTCGTCGATTTGGACAAACACAGATTCACATAATAATCTCCTTTTTTTCATGATTAGGCACCATAAACACATTCTCCTCATTGGGATAAATGATATTGAAGCTTTGGCTTCAAAGGAAAAACATCTTTTTTCTACCATTTTTAGAATTAAAGTTTATTTTTCAATTGGGATAAACATGCACTGACATAATATTCTCCTTTCTTTTAATGATTGGGCACCATAATCTCATTCTTCTCATTGGAATAAATGAATTGATGCGTTAGTTTTGTAAGAAAAACTTCTCTTTCTACTATTTTTAGAATTAAAGTTTGTTTTTCAATTGGGGTAAACTTGGATTCACATAATAATCTTTTTTCTTTTAATGATTAGGCACCATGAACACATTTTCCTCATTGGGATAAATGGTATTGATGCTTTGGTTTTCTAACAAAAACTTTTCTTTGCACCATTTTTAAAAATAATGTTCGTTTGTCAATTTGGACAAACACTGATTCACATAGTAATCTATTTTCTTTTCATGATTAGGTGCCATAAGCACATTCTTCTCACTAAGATAAATGATATTGAAACTTTGGTTTTATAAGAAAAACATCTCTTTTTAGCATTTTTAGAATTAAAGTTCATTTTTCAATTGGATAAACTCAGATTCAGAAAATAATCTCCTTGCTTTTAATGATTGGGCACCACAAATTCATTCTCCTCGTTGGGATAAATGAATTGATGCTTTGATTTCATAAGAAATACTTTTCTTTCTATCATTTTTAGATTAATGTTCGTTCCTCGATTTGGACAAACACAAATTCACATAATAATCTCCTTTTTTTGTGATTAGGCACTATAAACACATTCTCCTCATTAGGATAAATGATATTCGTGCTTTGGTTTCATAAGAAAAACATCTCTTTTTACTATTTTAGAATTAAAGTTCATTTTTTCAATTACATAAACTTGGATTCACATAATAATATCATTTCTTTTAATGATTAGGCACTACAAATTTATTCTCCACATTAGGATAAATGAATTGATGGTTGGTTTCACAAGAAAAACATCTCTTTTTACCATTTTTAAAATTAATGTTCGTTCGTCGATTTGGACAAACATGATTCACATATTAATCTCTTTTCTTTTAATGATTAGGCACCATAAACACATTCTCCTCATTGGGATAAATGATTTTAAAGCTTTGGTTTCAAGGGAAAAAATCTCTTTCTACCATTTTTAGAATTAAAGTTTGTTTTTGAATTGAATAAAACACGGATTCACATCATAATCTTCATTCTTTTAATGATTGAGCACCACAAGTTCATTCTTCGCACTGGGATAAATGAATTGATGCTTTGGTTTCATAAGAAATACTTCTCTTTCGGCATTTTTAGAGTTAAAGTTTATTGTTCAATTAGGATAAACACAGATTCACATCATAATCTCCTTTCTTTTCATGATTGGGCACCATAAGCACATTCTCCTCATTGGGATAAATGAATTAATGCGTTGGTTTCATAAGAAAAACTTTTTTTCTAGCATTTTTAGAATTAATGTTCGTTCGTTAATTTGGATAAACACAGATTCACATAATAATCTCCTTTTTTTCTGTGATTAGGCACCATAACCATAATTCTCCTCATTGGGATAAATTATATTGATGCTTTTGTTTCATAAGAAAAACATCTTATTTTGCCATTTTTAGAATTAAAGTTTGTTTTTCAATTGGATAAACACGGATTCACCTAAGAATCACCTTTCTTTTAATGATTGGGCATCATAAATTCATTCTTCTCATTCAAATAAATCAATTGATGTGTTAGTTTCGTAAGAAAAACTTCTCTTTCTACTATTTTTAGAATTAATGTTTGTTTGCCGATTTGGACAAACACAGATTCACATAATAATCTCTTTTCTTTTAATGATTAGGCACCATAAACACATCCTCCTCATGGAGATAAATGACATTGAAGCTTTGCTTTCATAAGAAGAACATCTCTTTTCACCATTTTTAGAATTCAAGTTCATTTCTCAATTAGATAAACATCGATTCACATAATAGTCTTCTTTATTTTAATGATTGGGTACCGCAAATTCATTCCTCGCACAGGGATAAATGAATTGATCCTTTGGTTTCATGAGACATACTTCTCTTTCAGCCATTTTTAGAATTAAAGTTCATTTTTCAATTGGGATAAATATGGATTCACATAATAATCTCTTTTCTTTCAATAATTAGGCACCATAAACATATTCTCCTCATTGGGATAAATGGTATTGATGCTTTGGTTTTATAAGAAAAACTTTTCTTTCTACCATTTTTAAAATTAATTTTTGTTCATCGATTTGGAGAAACACGGATTCACATAATAATGTCATTTCTTTTCGTGATTAGGCACCATAAACATATTCTCCTTATTGGGATAAATGACATTGAAGCCTTGGTTTCATAAGAAAAACATCTCTTTTTACCATTTTTAGAATTAAAGCTCATTTTTTAATTAGGATAAATATGGATTCACATAATAATCTCCTTTCTTTTAATGATTGGGCACCACAAATTCATTTTCCTCATTGGGATAAAGGAATTGATACGTTGGATTCATAAGAAAAACCTTTCTTTCTACCATTTTTAGAATTAATGTTCGTTCGTTGATTTCGACAAACATAGATTCACAAATTAATCTCCTTTCTTTTCGAGATTAAGCACCGTAAACACATTCTCCTATTTGGGACAAATGATATTCATGCTTTGGTTTAAGAAAAATATCTCTTTCTACCATTTTTAGAATTAACGTTTGCTCATCAATTTGGACAAACATGGATTCACATAATAATATCTCTTCTTTTAATGATTAAGCACCATAAACACATTCCCCTCAATAGGATAGATGATATTGAAGCTTTGGTTTCAAGTGAAAAAACTTCTCTTTCTACGTTTTTTAGAATTAATGTTCATTTCTCAATTGGATAAACATGGATTCACATAATAATCTCCTTTTTTTAATGATTGGGCACCACAAATTCATTCTCTACACTGGGATAAAAGAATTGTTGCTTTGGTTTCATAAGAAATACTTCTTTTTCGGTCATTTTTAGAATTAAAGTTTATTTTTTAGTTGGGATAAACATGGATTCACATAATAATCTCATTTCTTTTCTTACTTAGGCACCATAATCACATTCTCCTCATTGGGATAAATGGTATTGATGCTTTGGTTTCAAAAGAAAAACTTCTCTTTCTACCATTTTTAGAACTAATGTTCATTCGTCAATATGGACAAGTATGAATTCACATAATAATTCCTTTTTTTTGTGATTAGGCACCATAAATAAATTCTCCTCATTGGGATAAATGATATTGAAGCTTTGGTTTCATAAGAAAAACATCTCTTCTTACCATTTCTAGAATTAAAATTCATTTTTCAATTAGATAAACTCGGATTCACATAATAATCTCTATTCTTTTAACGATTGGGCACCATAAATTCATTCTCCTTAATGGGATAAATGAATTGATGCTTCGGCTTCATAAGAAAAACTTCTTTTTCTACCATTTTTAGTATTATTGTTCATTCGTCGGTTTAGACAAACATGGATTCACATAATAATCTCCTTTCTTTTCGTGATTAGGTACCAAAAACACATTCTCCTTATTGGGATAAATGATATTCATGCTTTGGTTTCATAAGAAAAACATCTCTTTCTACCATTTTTAGAGTTAATGTT
The DNA here is from genome assembly GCA_038381835.1 of Adansonia madagascariensis. NCBI lineage: Eukaryota > Viridiplantae > Streptophyta > Magnoliopsida > Malvales > Malvaceae > Adansonia > Adansonia madagascariensis. The sequence goes on from JBBYHL010021758.1 coordinate 32,682, forward strand.
CATTCATCAATTTGGACAAACACCGATTCACATAATAATCTCACTTCCTTTCGTGATTAGGCACCATAAACACATTCTCATCATCGGGATAAATGATATTGAAGCTTTGGTTTTAAGGGAAAAATATCTTTTTCTACCATTTTTAGAATTAAAGTTTATTTTTTAATTGGGATAAACATGCATTCATGTAATAATCTCCTTTCTTGTAATGATTGGGCACCAAATTCATTCTCCTCATTGGGATAAATTAATTGATGCTTTGGTTTCTTAAGAAAAGCTTTACATCCCACCATTATTTAGAATCAAGGTTCACTTATCAATTGGGATAAGCATGGATTCACGTAATAACCTCCTTTCTTTTCATGATTGGGCACTGTAAAATCATTCTTCTTATTGGGATAAATGATATTGATGCTTTAGTTTAATGAGAAAAACTTCTCTTTCTACCATTTTTAGAATTAAAGTTCATTTTTCAATTGGAATGAACACGCATTGACATAATAATCTCATTTCTTTTAATGATTGGGCACCACGCATTCGTTCTCCTCATTGGGATAAATGAATTGATGCTTTGGTTTCATAAGAAAAACTTCTCTTTATACTATTTTTAGAATTAATGTGCGTTCGTTAATTTGGACAAACACGGATTCACATAATAATCTCCTTTCTTTTTGTGATTAGGCACTAGAAACACATTCTCCTCATTGGGATAAATGATAGACATGCTTTGGTCTCAGAAGAAACACATCTCTTTCTACCATTTTTAGAATTAATGTTCATTCATCAATTTGGACAAACACGGATTCACAAAATAATATCTTTTCTTTTTTCATGATTGGGCACCATAAACACATTTTCCTCATTGGGATAAATGATAATTCATGCTTTTGTTTCATAAGAAAAACATCTATTTCTACCATTTTTAGAATTAATATTCGTTCGTCGATTTAGAGAAATACGGATTCACATAATAATCTCCCTTTCTTTTGTTATTAGGCACCATAAACACATTCTCCTCATTGGTATAAATGATATTAAAATTTTGGTTTCAAAGGAAAAACATCTCTTTCTACCTTTTTTGAATTAAAGTTCGTTTTTCAATTAGGATAAATATGGATTCACATAGTAATCTCCTTTCTTTTAATGATTGGGCACTACAGATTTATTTTCCTTATTGGGATAAATGAGTTGACATTTTGTTTTCATAAGAAAACCTTCACGTCCCACCATCTTTTAAAATCAATGTTCGTCTATTAATTAGGATAAACATGCATTCATGTACTAATCTTTTTTTTTTTTCATGATTGGGCACCATAAACACATTCTCCTTATTGGGATAAACGATATTGATGCTTTGGTGTCATAATAAAAACTTCTCTTTCTACCATTCTTAGAATTAATGTTTGCTTATCGATTTTGATAAACAAGGATTCACATAAAATTTGCTTTTCCTTTAATTATTAAGCACCTTAAACACATTCACCTCATTGGGATAAATGATATTCAAGCTTTGGTTTCATAAGAAAAACAACTTTTTCTACCAATTTTAGAATTAATGTTCTTTCATCGATTTGGGCAAATATGGATTCACATAACAATCTCCCTTCCTTTTGTGATTAGGCACCATAAACACATTCTCCTCATTGAGATAAATGATATTGAAGCTTTGGTTTCAAAGGTAAAACATCTCTTTCTACCATTTTTAGAATTTAAGTTCATTTTTCAATTGGGATAAACACACATTTACATAATAATATCCTTTCTTTTAATGATTGGGCACCACACATTCTTTCTCCTCGTTGGTATAAATTAATTGATGCTTTAGTTTCATAAGAAAAACTTCTCTTTCTACCATTTTTAGAATTAATATTCTTTCGTTGATTTGGACAAACACAGATTCACATAATAATCTCTTTTCTTTTAATGATTCGACACCATAAAAACATTCTCCTCATTGGGATAAATGATACTGAAGATTTGGTTTCAAGGGAAAAACATCTCTTTCTACCATTTTTAGAATTAAAGTTCATTTTTCAATTGGATAAACAAGATTCACATAATAATCTCTTTTCATTTAATGATTGGGCACCACAAATTCATTCTTCTCATTGAGAAAAATGAATTGATGCTTTAATTTCATAAGAAAAACTGCACATCCCACCATTATTTAGAATCAAAGTTCGTCTGTCAATTGGGATAAACATGGATTCACGTAATAACCTCCTTTATTTTCATGATTGGACACCATAAACACATTCTCACGTAATGATATTGAAGCGTTGGTTTCAGAGGAAAAACATCTCTTTCAATAATTTTTAGAATTAAAGTTCATTTTACAATTGGAAGCATTCACATAATAATCTCCTTTCTTTTCATGATTTTCCTCATCGGGATAAATGATATTCATGCTTTGGTTTCATAGGAAAAACATCTCTTTTCACCATTTTTTGAATTAATGTTCGTTTATCGATTTGGACAAACAAGGATTCACATAATAATCTCTTTTCCTTTCGTGATTAGGCACCATAAACATATTCTCCTCATTGGGATAAATGATATTCATGCTTTGGTTTCATAAGAAAAGCATCTCTTTCTACCATTTTTTGAATTAATGTTTGTTCGTCGATTTAGACAAACACTGATTCACATAATAATCTCCTTTCTTTTAATGATTAGGCACCAAAAATTCATTCTCCTGATTGGGATAAATGAATTGATGCTTTGGTTTCATAAGAAAAATTTCTCTTTCCACCATTTTTAGAATTAATGTTCGTTTATCGATTTGGACAAACAAGGATTCACATAATAATCTCTTTTCTTTTAATGACTCGGCACCATTAACACATTCTCCTTATTAGGATAAATGATATTGAAGATTTGGTTTCAAGGGAAAAACATCTCTTTCTACCATTTTTAAAATAAAAATTCAATTTTCAATTAGATAAACAAGCATTCACATAATAATCTCTTTTCATTTAATGATTGGGCACCATAAATTCATTCTCCTCATTGGGATAAATGAATTGATGCTTTGGTTTCATAAGAAAAAGTTCTCTTTTTACCTTTTTTTGAATTAATGTTCGTTTGTCAATTCGGACTAACACAGATTCACATAATAATCTCCTTTCTTTTAATGATTGGGCTCTATAAACACATTCTCTTCATTGGGATAAATGATATTGATGCTTTGGTTTCATAAGAAAAACTTCTCTTTCTACCATTTTTAGAATTAATGTTCGTTCGTTGATTTGGACAAACACAGATTCACATAATAATCTCTTTTCTTTTAATGATTCGGCACCATAAACACATTCCCCTCATGGGGATAAATAATATTGAAGATTTGGTTTCAAGGGAAAAATATCTCTTTCTACCATATTTAGAATTACAGTTCATTTTTCAATTGGATAAGCAAGCATTCACATAATAATTTTTTTCATTTAATGATTAGGCACCACAAATTCATTCTCCTCATTGGGATAAATGAATTGATGCTTTGGTTTCATAAGAAAAACTGCACATCCCACCATTATTTAGAATCAAAGTTCGTCAGTCAATTAGGATAAACATGGATTCATGCAATAACCTCCTTTATTTTCATGATTGGACACCTTAAACGCATTCTCACGTAATGATATTGAAGCGTTGGTTTCAAAGGAAAAACATCTCTTTCCACCATTTTTAAAATTAAAGTTTATTTTTTAATTGGAATAAACACGCATTCACATAATAATCTCCTTTCTTTTCATGATTTTTGTCATCGACATAAATGATATTCATGCTTTGGTTTTATAGGAAAAACATTTCTTTCCACCATTTTTAGAATTAATGTTCATTTGTCGATTTGGACAAACATGGATTCACATAATAATCTTTTTTCCTTTCATGATTAGGCACTATAAACACATTCTCCTCATTGGGATAAATGATATTCATGCTTTGGTTTCATAAGAAAAGCATCTCTTTCTACCATTTTTTAAATTAATGTTTGTTCGTCGTTTTAGACAAACACAGATTCACATAATAATCTCTTTTCTTTTAATGATTGGGCACCAAAAATTCATTCTTCTGATTAGGATAAATGAATTGATGCTTTGGTTTCATAAGAAAAATTTCTCTTTCTACCATTTTTAGAATTAATGTTCATTTATTGATTTGGACAAATAAGGATTCATATAATAATCTCTTTTCTTTTCGTGATTAGGGACCAAAAACACATTCTCCTTATTGGGATAAATGATATTCATGCTTTGGTTTCATAAAATAATATCTTTCTATCATTTTTTGAATTAATGTTCATTCATCGGTTTGGACAAATAGGAATACACATAATAATCTTCTTTCTTTTCATGATTAGGCACCCTAAACACATTCTTCTTATTGGGATAAATGATATTGAAACTTTGGTTTCATAAGAAAAATATCTTTTTTTACCGTTTTTAGAATTGAAGTTCGTTTTTCAATTGGATAAACTTGGATTCACATAATAATGTCATTTCTTTTATGATTGGGCACCACAAATTCGTTCTCCTTATTGGGATAAATGAATTGATGCTTTGGTTAATAAGAGAAACTTCTCTTTCCACTATTTTTAGAATTAATATTTGTTTGTCAATTTGGACAAACACGGATTCACATAATAATCTCCTTTATTTTCATGATTAGGCACCATAAACATATTCCTCTCATTAGGATAAATGATATTGAAGCTTTGGTTTCATACAAAAAACATCTTTTTTTTTCTCTTTTTTAGAATTGAAGTTCATTTTTCAATCAGATAAACTCAGATTCACATAACAATCTCCTTTCTTTTAATGATTAGACACCATAAATTCATACTACTCATTGGGCTAAATGAATTGATGCTTTTGTTTCATAAGAAAAACTTCACATCCCACCATTATTTAGAATCAAAGTTTGTCTATCAGTTGGGATAAACATGGATTCACATAATAACCTCCTTTTTTTTCATGATTGGGCACCATAAACACATTCTTTTCATTGGGATAAATGATATTGATGCTTTGGTTTCATAAGGAAAACTTCTCTTTCTACTATTTTTAGAATTAAAGTTCATTTTTCAATTGGGATAAACACGCATTCACATAATAATCTCTTTTCTTTTAATGATTGGGCACCACACATTCATTCTCCTCATTGGGATAAATAAATTGATGCTTTGGTTTCATAAGAAAAACATCTCTTTCTACCATTCTTTCTTTCCCACTCTAAATACACTTTAGCATCATTCCTACCTTTGAAGGGTGGAATTTTCATCTTGATGGCATTAATGTTGCTATCTTTTCTCTCCACTCTTTCTTCCTTCTTGTCTCTACCCCTCACAGATTGCACTTCATCTTGATACTCATTAGACCTTCTTCCCAGCTCTTCCTCCCTATTCTTATGACTGCTAATTGATCTAATATGGTTCTGGATTCTACTAACTTCGTTAATTCTTTCATCCATCCCATCCATCCTAGTAGACAACTTTTTGAACTCACTCATGAATGCCTTATACATCAATTTTAGATTAGACACAATTTCATCCTCCGTCTCATGTAATGTTTCCTTTCCATCTCTACTTTGGGCCATTCTTAAAAACAAAAAGTTGCAAGAAAATAGTTAGCAATAAAAATAACCTCATAATTCACTCCCTTACATGTTTCACTCAAAAGATGGCACTCCACTCGTGTTTCACTCAATATTGGCTTTTACCCTCTTTTAAGCTTTCACACTCAAGCTTGCTATCCTCAATTGCATTTTAGAATTCAATTTCCAATCAAGGTAATTCACAAACAGCAAATTAAAACTAGGAACGAAATGAAAACACCTAACAAAGAAGATAGGCATAAAACTAGAAGCAAGAACACCAAAATGAAGAAAAGACGAAATAAGCACACAAGAGGAAAATATGTATGCTGCTCAAAATATAGATTTGAAATTAACAAGAATCAAATTGTTAATTATTTAATTCTTTTTTTTACTCCAACAACTAATCTATATTTTTATTCTATTTTTTTGAATTTTATATGATAGCTAGGGTAGCAAATAACTCAAAGAACAAATATGAGAAAAAGAAAAGATAAGTAGAAACTCAAGAACAAGATGAACCCAGTAAATAACTAAAAGAACAACTATATAAGAAAAAGAAAAGACAAGAAGAAACTAAGAACAAGATGAACCCAACAAGATAAATAAGAATTTATCCCAATCCAAGCTCTGATACCAAATGATGTGAAACCCTAAGGCTAAAAAACCCAAAACTCCTTAAACACACACTTTGACAAGAACATGAACAAGAAAAAATTCCTAACCCTAATGAACCCCCAATCAATTATATGAATGGAAATGCATATGATAAGGTTGAATTGAAAACAAGAATAGAATTCACCATAAGAAATTACCTTGATAAGAATTATATTCTTGGTGCAGTAGAAGAGGACAAGTAATCCTCTCTAAGATGAGCAGAAACTTAATATTTTTCCAATAACCAAATATGCCATCCAATGTTCATTATGAGGTATTATACCCTTTGAAAATAAAAAAAAAAACCCTAGAGATATAAAAGGCCTTTAAAATGGGTCTCCCATCAAAATAACTAAAGCCTAAACCTAACATCTCTAAAATACAGGCTATCAAGCTAAAGGTTTAAATTAAATGAGCTACAAGCTAATAAAAGCCCATCTCACTAAAACAGCCCATAATGAATTAAAAAAATAGCCTACATGCAAAATATAAATAGTGGGCTGCCCAAAGCTATTCTTCTAACTTAAAATAATTAATTAAACAAGAATTAGAGTCTTCTTGTAAATATAAGTAGTGGGCTGCCCAAAGCTATTCTTCTAACTTAAAATAATTAATTAAACAAGAGTTAGAGTCTTCTTGCAAATTCAGCCCTATTTGATTAGATATGATGCCATTGGTCCCCATTGTCTCTTGAGATTCCTTGCCATCTACAATTCTACCCATGTAAGATTGAAGTGCTTCCTGGAACTTTTTGACTCTTGATCTTGTTACCGGTCCATTCGGCATTGCTAGGTTATCTTTGGTTCCACTCCTCTTACAATGTACCATGGTTGTGCTTACACCAGTGGATTTGGACAAACATAGATTCACATAACAATCTCTCTTCCTTTCATGATTAGGTACCATAAGCACATTCTCTTCATTGGGATAAATGATATTGAAGCTTTGGTTTCAAAGGAAAAACATCTCTTTCTACCATCTTTGGAATTAAAGATCATTTTTCAATTGGGGTAAACATGCATTCACATAATAATCTCTTTTCTTTTAATGATTGGGCACCACAAATCATTCTCCTCATTAGGATAAATGAATTGATGCTTTAGTTTCATAAGAAAAACTTTGCATCCCTCCATTATTTAGAATCAGAGTTCGTCTGTCAATTAGGATAAATATGGATTTACATAATAACCCCCTTTCTTTTCATGATTGCGCACCATAAACAAATTCTCCTTATTGGGATAAATGATATTGAAGCTTTGGTTTCAAAGGAAAAACTTTTTTTTCTACCATTTTTAGAATTAAAGTTCATTTTTCAATTAGGATAAACACGCATTCACATAATAATCTCATTTTTTTTAATGATTGGGCGCCACACAATCATTTTCCTCATTGTGATAAATGAATTGATCCTTTGGTTTCAGAAGAAAAACTTTTCTTTCTACCATTTTTTAAATTAACGTTCATTTATCGATTTGAACCAACATGGATTCACATAATAATCTACTTTCTCTTCCTAATTAGGCACCATAAACACATTCTTCTCATTGGGATAAATGATATTCATGCTTTGTTTTCAAAAGAAAAACATCTCTTTCTACCATTTTTAGAATTAATGTTCGTTCGTCGATTTGGACAAACACGGATTCACATAACAATCTCCCTTCCTTTCGTGATTAGCCACCATAAACACATTCTCCATATTTAGATAAATGATATTGAAGCTTTGGTTTCAAAGCAAAAACATCTCTTTCTACCATTTTTGGAACCAAAGTTCATTTTTCAGTTGGGATAAAACACACATTCACATAATAATCTCCTTTCTTTTAATGATTTAAATTCATTATCCTCATTGGGATAAATGAATTGATGCTTTGGTTTAATAAGAAAAACTCTGTATCCCACCATTATTTAGAATCAAAGTTCGTCTGCTGTGATAAACTTGCATTCAAGTAATAATCTATTTTTTTCCAGGATTGGGCACCATAAACATATTGTCTGCATTGGGATAAATGATATTGATGCTTTGGTTTCATCAAAAAAACTTCTCTTTCTACCATTGTTAGAATTGGTGTTCATTCATCGATTTGGACAAACACATATTCACATAATAATCTTTTTCCTTTTAATGATTAGGCACCATAAACACATTTCCTCATTGGGATAAATGTTATTCATGCTTTGGTTTCATAAGAAAAACATCTCATTCTGCCATTTTTAAAATTAGCGTTCATTCATCAATTTGGACAAATACGGATTCACATAATAATCTCCCTTCCTTTCACGATTTGGTGCCATAAACACATTCCCCTCATTGGTATAAATGATATTGAAGCTTGGGTTTCATAAGAAAAACATCTCTTTTTATCATTTTTAGAATTAAAGTTCATTTTTCAATTGGGATAAACACGGATTCACATAATATTCTCCTTTCTTTTAATGATTGGGTACCACAAATTCATTCTCCTCATTGGGATAAATGAATTGATACGTTGGTTTCTTAAGAAAAACTTCTCTTTCTATCATTTTTAGAATTAATGGTTGTTTGTCGATTTGGGCAAACACAGATTCACATAATAATATTCTTTTTTTTCGAGATTAGGCAAAATAAACAAATTCTCCTCGTTGGGATAAATGATATTCTTGCTTTGGTTTCATAAGAAAAAATCTCTTTCCACCAGTTTTAAAATTAATGTTCATTCATCGATTTGGACTAACATGGATTCACATAATTATCTCCTTTCTTTTCGTGATTAGGCACCATAAACACATTCTCCTGTTTGGGATAAATGATACTGAAGCTTTGGTTTCTCAAGAAAAACATCTCTTTTTACCATTTTTAGGATTAAAGTTCGTTTTTCAATTGGAATAAACACGGATTCACATAATAATCTCCTTTCTTTTAATGATTGGACACCACCAATTTATTCTTTTCATTGGGAAAAATGAATTTATGCTTTGGTTTCATTAGAAAAACTTCACGTCCCACCATTATTTAGAATCAAAGTTCATCTGTCATTTAGGATAAATAAGCATTCATGCAATAATCTCTTTTCTTTTCATGATTGGGCACCATAAACACATTCTCCTCCTTGGGATAAATGATATTGATGCTTTGGTTTCCAAAGAAAAACCTTCTCTTTCTACCATTTTTAGAATTAATGTTCGTTCGTCCATTTGAACAAACATAGATTCACGTAATAATATCTTTTTTTTAATGATTAGGCATGATAAACACATTTCCTCATTGCGATAAATGATATTGATGCTTTGGTTTTATAAGAAAAACTTCTCTTTCTACCATTTTTAGAATTAATGCTCGTTCGTCAATTTGGACAAACACAGATTCACATAATAATCTCCTTTCTTTTTGTGATTAAGTGCCATAAACACATTCTTCTTATTGGGATAAATGAATTAATGCTTCGGTTTAATAAGAAAACCTTTTCTTTCTACCATTTTTAAAATTAATGTTCGTTCGTCGATTTGGACAAATATGGATTCACATAATAATCCACTTTTTTTTCGTGATTAGGCAGATAAACACATTCTCCTCATTAGGATAAATGATATTCATGCTTTGGTTTCATAAGAAAAACATCTCTTTCTACCATTTTTAGAATTAATGTCTGTTCGTCGATTTCGACAAACATGGATTCACATAACAATCTCCCTTCTTTTCGTGACTAGGCACCATAAACACATTCTCCTCATTAGGATAAATGATGCTGAGGCTTTGGTTTCAGAGGAAAAACATTTCTTTCTACCATTTTTGGAATTGAAGTTCATTTTTCAATTAGGATAAACACGCATTCACATAATAATCTCCTTTCTTTTAATGATTGGGCACCACAAGTTTATTCTCCTCATTGGGATAAATGAATTAACACTTTGGTTTTATAAGAAAAACTTCGCATCCCACCATTATTTAGAATCAAAGTTTGTCTGTCAATTGGGATAAACATGCATTCTCGTAATAACCTCTTTTCTTTTCATGTTTAGCCACCATAAACACATTCTCCTCATTGGGATAAATGATATTCATACTTTGGTTTCATAAGAAAACTTTTTTTTCTACCATTTTTAGAATTAGTGATCATTCGTCGATTTGGAAAAATATGGATTCACATAATAATCTCTCTTCCTTTCGTGATTAGGCACATAAACACACTCTCCTCATTGGGATAAATGATATTAAAGCTTTGGTTTCAGGGGAAAAATATCTCTTTCTACCATTTTTAGAATTAAAGTTTATTTTTTAATTAGGATAACACGCATTCACATAATAATCTCCTTTCTTTTAATGATTAGGCACCACAAATTCATTCTACTCATTGGGATAAATGAATTGATGCTTTGGTTTCTAATGCGAACCTTAGGACGAAAACATAAACTAAAACCTGATTGGAAGGAATTAGAACCCTAGGATCGTCTTCAAAGTCAAGCAAAGAGAACTTGACCCCAATCAAACCTGTTGATTATAACCAAAGTTATAACAATTTTGATCACCACAAGTTACCCTAATAAGATCAAATTGAGTTCTTGATTAAAAAACAAAGAAAAAGTTCTCACAAAGTTAAGAAACTCTCAAGTATTTTTTTTCTTCCAAATCTGCTGAATTACATGAATAAGAATCTCTTATATAGGCCAAAAATCTATAGAGCCCTAACTGAACAAGGAAATCCTAATCAGTAAGGAAAAGTTTATTCCTAATCCTAATCTGATTAGGGCTTATCTAAATAACTTAAAATCCTAAACACAATCCTAATCGGTAAAGATAAAGTCTACTCCTTATCATAATCTAATTAGGAATTATCTAAATAAATTTAAAAAAAATGAAAAGTAAAAAAAAAATCAAAAATTTGAAATCTTAATCTATAGGCCCATGAATACATGCAAATTGGGCTCCATTCATCATGGACATGTGAATTGGGCTCCAAGCTTTATT
>JBBYHL010021759.1:0-11059 GCA_038381835.1 Adansonia madagascariensis
CATGAAATCAGCAAGAAATAGGAAGGAAGAAGGTGATTACCTTGGTTGAAAATCAAAGGGGCAAGAGTTTATCTTATTTTTATTTTTTCTCTCTTTTTTTTCTTGTTTTTTCTTTTTCACTCCAATTTTTTCCCTCTTTCCAAAAGCCCTTAATGAAGAAAAATGGCCTCTATTTATAGAGGAAGGCGTGGCAATCTTGCAGCCCAAACGGAGTGGCCGAATGGTCTCATTTTCTTTTCTTTTTTTTTTTGTTTTTTGATGTGAAAATGGCTTGTTAGGTTGGATAACCATAATTATTGTCATAAACCCATGCTCTTGTTATCTTTTCTTACAAGCCACTCTATTGTCAAGCTCATGATGAAGTTGATCAGCTCATGTAATGGGTAATTGGGATATAACCAACTTGGTTAGAAAGTAATTGGATGAGAAAACAAGCTAGTTAGCATGTAACTAGTTAGAAAAAGTAAATAAAATAAAATAAAATAAAATTTCTAAAAATCAAAATAAAATTGGAATTAATGTTAATTGATCATAGACAAAATTTTAGAAATGAAATGGTGCAAAAGATTTTGATTGGAAGTTAAAAACTTGTAAAATTTTACGAAAAATACCTTAGTATAAGAAAATTGACATATATGAAAAAAATTCAAAACCCATAAAATAAATTAAAAATTTCAAAACTGTTTTAAAGGGAGTTAAATGACAATGTTAGATGAATTTTAAAAATTTTAAACCGAAGAAAATTCTCTCGAAAACATTTACGGAATAGAAAACTTGATTTTTCGAAAACAAGGGAAGTTCAAGAGAAATGATCAAAATGAATGAAAATGAATGAATTTTTGAAAATTGAATTAAGATGAATCACATAATAATATTTGATGAATTTTGAAAATCATAAACCAAGAAAAATCACCCTATAACCATTTACGGAGTAGAAAACTGTATTTTAAAAACAGGAGAATTTTAAGAAAAAAATTCAAAACTCATGAAAATGAATGGATTTTTAAAAACTGAATTAAGGTGAATCAAATAATAATAGTTGATAAATTTTAAAAATCATAAACCAAGAAAAAATCACCGTAAAAATATTTAAGGAGTAAAAAACTTCGTATTTCAAAAACATGAGAGTTTCAAGAAGAAAATTCAAAACTCATGAAATAAATGAATTTTTCAAAACTAATTTAATGTGAACCAAACAATAATGTTGGATGAATTTTGATGTTTGAAACTCGAGAGGATTCCACTGAAAATTTTAAGAGTAAAGAAAAACTTGTATTTCAATATTGAAAAAATTATAATATTTCATTAATACTGAAGTAAAACAAATTGAAGACCACATACTATTCAAAACGTTAATTTCTAAGGTGAAAAAAATGAACTTGTAAAATTTTACAAATAGATCAACAAGAACCAAAAGTAAAATTCACATGCATGATACTAGTAATAGTACAAAATTCAAAATTAATTTATAAAATTTATAGTTTGACACTTCATGGTAGAAAATGTCAATACATATTTTTCCTTGAATATTTATATTTTTTTGGGGTAAGAATCGACATAAAACCACACCGATGTTAGTAAAAATATCCGACCACCAATTTCTTGAGTTTTTTTAGAAAAATCTCAAAAAATTCTTAAAAATAAAAAAATTAACCATGAAATCATCCGCAGAGGTAATTTTCAAAATTTGTCACGAACTTGTTCAAAAGCAAAAATTTTTCTTTTGCGGATTTATCTTTTTTACCCAAAAAAATAGATTTTCCACTGTGTGTATATACAGTTATTTACATATGACCGATTAAAATTATAAAAATGTGAAACCCCTCTGGTGGAAGTTGACCTCCATCAGAGTAGCCACTATATTTTCATTCTCGGATCCTTGGGACTTTCGGGGACAGATAGCCTAAATGAAATTAAATGTCTACAGCTACCCCTCTTTGTCCATTGTTGAGAATCAGGAATAGGACAAAGACCAAATAGACATAATTTCGTATGAGCCATAAAGTACAAGAAAAACGAGATATGAACATATATATTTATATGAGCATACTGATTAGAAGGGGAACTTTCACCCTATGGTGAAGTTAATATTGAAAATGAGTTAGTCAGGGCGAAAACGCACAAACCAACCAATAAGACAAACTGAGTGAGACCAAGTAGTCAGGTCAACAAATGAAAGGAGTTACCCAGGACTAAGCCGATGGGTAGATAAAGGATACAAAGGTAATACCTAAGGTTAAACGTAATAAGTTCAACTAGGGCTAAACCATTACGTCGAACGAGATACAAAAGGGAGTTTGACCAGGGTGAAACCATCATGTCAAACTACAGTGAAAAAGAGTTTGACTAGGGCTAAACCATCACGTCAAACAAAATGAAAAAAAGTTTGACCAGGGCTAAATCATCACGTCAAACAGAGGTAAAAAGAAGTTTGACCAAGGCAAAACCATGATGTCAAACAAAATGAAAAGAAAGTTTGACCAGGGCTAAACCATCACGTCAAAAGAAAAGGATAAGAAAGTTTGACCAGGGCTAAACCATCACGTCAAAAGAAAGGGATAAGAAAGTTTAATTAGGGCTAAACCATCGAGTCAAACGAAAGCGAAAAAAAGTTTGATCAGGGCTAAACTATCACATCAAAGGAAAGTGAAAAGAAGTTTGACCAGGGCTAAACCATCACATCAAACGAAATGAAAAGGGAATTTGATTAGGGCTAAACCATAAAGTCAAATAAAAGTGAAAAAAAAAGTTTGACTAGGGCTAAACCATCACGTCAAACGAAATCAAAAGAAAGTTTGACTAAGGCTAAACCATCACGTCAAATGAAAGTGAAAAGTAAGTTTGACCAGGGCTAAACCATCACATCAAATGAAATGAAAAGGGAGTTTGACCAGGGCTAAACCATCATGTCAAACAGAAGTAAAAAAAAATTTGACCAGGGCTAAACCATAATGTTAAACAAAATAAAAAAAGAGTTTGACCAGGGCTAAACCATCATGTCAAACAAAAGAAAAAAAGAAGTTTGACTAGAGCTAAACCATCACATCAAACGAAAGGAAAAGAGAGCTTGACTAAGGCTAAACTATCATGTTAAACAAATTGAAAGGAAAGTTTAACCAAGGCTAAACCATCACGTCAAACGAAGGTGAAAAAAAGTTTGACTAGGGCTAAACCATCACGTCAAATGAAAATGAAAAGAAGTTTGGCCAGGGTTAAACCATTATGTCAAACAGAGGTAAAAAGAAGTTTGACCAGGGCTAAACCATCACATCAAATGAAATGAAAAAAAGTTTAACTAGGGCTAAACTATCACGTCAAACGAAAGTGAAACGAAAGTTTGACCAGGGCTAAACCATCACGTTAAACGAAAGTGAAAGGAATATTTAACCAAGGCTAAACCATCACGTCAAACAGAGGTGAAAAGAAGTTTGATCAGGGCTAAACCATCATGTCAAATGAAAGTGAAACGAAAGTTTAACCAAGTAAAATATAGCGAGACTTGACCGAGTACAACCAAGTAAGTAGGAATTCGATCGAGTACAGTTAATTTAAGACAAACCATAATAAGGTTGAAGTAATCTGATATTTGAGATCTTTAAGGAAAGCTTGACTTACCTTTTGATTTTGATGTAGTATCCATTCTGATAGTTTTTTCTTGCTTCATTGCTTTAAACCCGTGAATTACATAATTATGAATGTGGATGCGTGATGAATGTGCATGGATTTTTATGATTAGATTTATTCCTTATTTTTATATTTTTCATTCATTTTTTTTAATCATGATTCAACCCACTTCACAAGCCTAAAAACTTCTTCATAAAGCATGGAAAATCTTTCTAGTGGTAAGGGGCTAGTCTTGAATCTAACGCTATCTTTACAGAAATAATTATTCTTACCCTCTGAGGAATTTGGATTATGATGCACCAGCGTCATCTTGTGACTGAAAAAGAATGGTATGATTAGGAATATGCGAGTACATAAATACCATCTAGTGGTTGAAGAAAAGGGATATGATTAAAACTGTGGGCGATGTCCCTGCCCTAAGAGAAGACAGGACTTTGTTATGCATCAATACCATCTAATAGTTGAGGAAAAAGGATATGATTGGAAATGTGGGTGATGGCCCTACCCTGAGAGAAAGCAGGACTTTGTGATGCATCAATACCATCTAGTGGTTGAGGCAAAGGGATATGATTAGAAATATGGGCGATGTCCCTACCCTGAGAGAAAGCAGGACTTTGTGATGCATCAATACCATCTAGTGGTTGAGGAAAAAGGATATGATTAGAAATGTGGGCAATGTCCCTGCCCTGAGAGAAAGTAGGACTTTGTGATGCATCAATACCATCTAGTGGTTGAGGCAAAGGGATATGATTAGAAATATAGGCGATGTCCCTGCCCTGAGAGAAAGTAGGACTTTATGATGCATCAATACCATCTAGTGGTTAAGGAAAAGGGATATGATTGGAAATATGGGTAATGTCCCTGCCCTGAGAGAAAGCAGGACTTTGTGATGCATCAATACTATCTAGTGGTTGAGGAAAAGGGATATGATTAGAAATATGGCTGATGTACCTGCCCCAAGAGAAAACAAGACTTTGTGATGCATCAATACCATTTAGTAGTTAAGGAAAAGGGATATGATTGGAAATGTGTAGGGGGTACCCTTCTTTGATCCATCTATGGTTTCTAGAATGTAACAAAGACCTGAAATTTCCATCAGGGATGCCCTTCTTTGATCCATCTATGGTTTCCAGAATGTAACAAAGACTTGAAATTTCCATCAACTCCCTTGCCAGCCAGAACAAAATGATGAATATCTTCTAAGAGATTAAGTTTCCTCCATCGTCAGAATTCTATCCAAGATCGTTAGTTATCCACCCTTAACGCTTCCTAGAACGTTCGAAGGAATTAAGATGTAAACCAAGATTTTTATAATGTTTTGACCTCATTCCAAAGTAACTCAAAGAAATTAGTCTATTATCTATTTTCATCAATCTTTTTTTTTTAAGTTGTTAATTATCATTTAGCAAAAATGTTAGCACGATCAAAAAGATAGTCTAACAGAGGTTGCATTTCAAGGAAAAAAATATTAACTTTTTTTTACAAAAATAATGGTAAAATGCCTAAGAAGATATTCAAAAAGATAATCATAAATGTCGAAGAAAAGGTCTAGACAACTAAATTCAGATCTTCGAAGATTTCTTCTAAATGAAATATCTACTTTTGCATAGATCCATCTTTTAGAGATGCGTTTGATCATTTCATGCCTATGATTTGATCATTTCTTTCTTTGATTGAGCCATCATTTTGGGTTTTCAACTCGAAGCCTCCTTCTTATATCACCTTTAATCGAATGCCCTGTTCGAGTTTTCATTTGATTTTTTGTTTTTTTTCTCTTTTTTAAGCATAGTATTTTTTTTACACTGTCTGCATTGACAAGATTTGGCAATATATCTCCATCCATTTTGGCAAGGATTAATGTGCCTCCTGAAAATGCCTTGTGAACCACCTAGGGCCTTTCCTAATTGGGTGTCCACTTACCTCATGGATTTTTTTTTATTGGAAGGATTTTTTTCAGCACCAATTCTCTTTCATGAAATTATCTTAGATGAATCTTCTTATCATGGGCCTTCATTATCTTTTTCTGGTACATTTGCCCATGTTGGATCACTTTTAACCTCTTTTCTTCAATAAAGTATAATTGTTCGTAGTGATCTCGTGCCCATTCAGCTTTTTCCAATTTGGTCTCCATTAATATTTGAAGTGATAGGATCTTGCCTTCAATTGGTAGTACTTCTTTTGTGCCATACACTAATGAGTAAGGTGTAGCCCCAGTCAAGGTCCGTACTAAGGTTCAATAAGCAAGGAGAGTGAACGAAAGCTTCTTGTGCCAATCTTTATAAGTCTTCACTATTTTTCCCATAATCTTCTTAATATTTTTGTTGGCAGCTTCTACGGCCCCATTAATATTTGGATGATATGTGATCGAATTGTGATGAGAGATTTTGAGTTAGGCATAGACCCCCGTCATCAATTTATTATTCAAGTTGGAGGCATTATCCGTTATAATTCTTTCAGGGACCCCGAATCTACAAATGATATTAGCATTTAGAAATTTAATCACCACTAATCTTGTGACGTTTGCAAAAGAAGCAGCTTCCACCTATTTGGTGAAATAATCAATAGCCACCAAGGTGAAACAATGCATGTTCGATGCTGCAGAAGTAATGGGTTTAATGACATCCATACCCCATAGAGAAAAAGGCCATAGCGCAGTCATAGCATGTAACAGTGAGGGTGGGACATGAATCTTGTCAACATAGATTTGACACTTATGACATGTTCGAGCATATTGGATACAGTCACTTTCCATAGTCGTCCACAAGTAGCCCAATCTCATGATTTGTTTTGCCATCTTGTGTCTATTGGCATGAATCCTACAAACCTCTTCATGTACTTCTTCTATTATTTTCTTTGCTTCCGAAGCATAAACACACCTTAACAGTGTTTGGTCAAAACTTTTTTTATACAAAATCTCTCCGTCCAAGATAAAATTCAGTGCCAGCCTTCTTAAGGTTCTCTTATCAATTTCTAAGGTATTTGGCAGATATACTTAATCTTTCAAATAATTTTTGATATCGTGATACCATGGAAGGCCATCTGCTTCAATCTCAATATTATGGCAGTATGAGGGAATTCATAAATACTTATCTCAATAGGTGTCACCTCCTACCCCTTGTTTACTTTGAACATCGAAGCTAATGTGGCTAGAGCATACACCATTTGATTGTCACTAATGAACAAATGAATAAAATCTACTTCTTTGAATTCTTCTAGTAATTCTAAAATCAATTTTTTATGTTGCTGCAACCTTAGGTCTTATGTTTCCCATTCTTCACGTAGTTGGTAAATTACCAAGGCTGAATCTCCGTAGACTTTCAATACCTAGGCCTTCTTTTCTAATGCTGCTCGAAGCCCTATAATACATGCCTCATATTTTGTCATATTATTGGTGCAATCAAAAATTATTCAGGTTGTAAAAGGGTAATAATCCCTTTTTTGGAGATATTAAAATTATACCGATTCCATGGCCCAATGCATTTGATGCTCCATCAAAATATATTTTGCATGTAGATCCTTCCGATGACTCTTTTTCTTTTTCAACTGTAATATTCATTAGGTCCTTATCAAGGAATTCAAAATCCAACAGTTGATAATCGTCAAGCGCCCGGCTTGCTAAGAATTTAGCAATGGCATTTTCTTTGATCACCTTTTGGCTTACCTAAATAATATCATATTCGGATAGTAGAACTTGCCACCTAACTCTCCTTCCTGATAAAGTTGGCGCTTCAAACAGATATTTGATTGAGTCCATTTTGGTGATCAACCATGTAACATGTTACAACATGTACTGTCAGAGCCTTTTCACTGTCAAGATTAAAGTACAACATATCTTCTCTATATGGGAATAATTTACCTCGTAATCCAAAAATTTCTTACTGAGGTAATAGATTGCCCGCTCCTTCTTTCCAGTCTCATCATGCTGCCCAACACATAGCCAATGGATCTTTCAAACACTGACAAATACAGGATCAAAGGTCATCTAAAAGCAAGTGGAACCAATACCGACAAATTGAAGAGATATTGCTTAACTTTTTGGAAAGCATTTTGGCATTCACTATCTCACTCACCAAGATTTGGTTTTTGCAAAAGCTAAAAAATTAGATCACACTTATCCGTGAGCTGAGATATGAATCTAGCGATGTAATTCAATCTCCCTCAGAAATTTTTCACTTCTTTTGGCATGTGTGGGGATGGCAACTCCTATATAGCTTTGATCTTATCCGAATCACCTTCAATTCTTTTTTCACTTACAACAAAACCCAAAAATTTTCTAGACCTGGCTCTTAATGTACATTTCATCGGGTTTAGCTTTAACCAATTTTTTTTACCCTTTTAAACAACTTTCGCAGGTCTGCTACATGACTTTCTTCTTAAAGGGACTTAACAATCATGTCATCAACGTACACTTCAATTTTCTTATGCATCATGTCATGGCATAGGGTGACCATTGCCCTTTGCTAAGTTGCTCTCGCATTCTTCAACCCCAATGTCATTACTTTGTAACAAAATGTTCCCTACATTCTAACAAATATGGTCTTCTCCATATCCATAGGAGCCATTTTAATTTAGTTATATCACAAAAATCCATCCATGAAGGAAAATAAATAGTTCTTCACAGTATTATCAACCAAGGTGTCTATATAAGGGAGGGGGAAGTTATGTTTTGGACTTGCTCGATTGAGGTCCCGGTAATCTATATACATTCTAACTCTTCTATCTTTCTTGAAAACCGGGACAATGTTTGTAACCCACTCTGAATATTTTACCACCTTCAGAAATTCAGATTCAAACTGCTTCTTAACCTCTTCTTTTATCTTTAAAACCATCTCCAGTTTTATTCTCCTTAGCTTCTGTTGAACCAGTTTACATTCCGACTTCAAGGGCAATTTATGAATCACAATCTTCACATCTAATCCTGGCATGTCTTGATAATGCCATGCAAAAGTGTCTCGGAATTCATGTAGTAGACTTATCAGATCTTTTCGGCTGGAAGCCTTTATGGCAGTTCCTATTCTGATCTCCTTCTTATCGTTTTCATAATTCCCCAAATTGATAATCTTAGTGGGCTCTTCATAGGGTATTATGCACATCTTCTTGTTCAATTATTTTTAACAAATTATGAGGCAAGATATGATCATCAGCATCTTCTTCAAGATCAACCTCATTCGAGTAAATAGCCTGCTCAAAATTAACCTCTGAATCCTGATTAGATTTATCTGTTTCTCTACAAAGGAAAAAGCAAAGAAAAAATGGGCAAAATAATATGGGATATGAATGGGGTATGGATGCAAAAAAGGAAAAAAATGTTGAAATAAAAAATCATAAAAGAAATGGATGTTAGAAGAAAAAAGAGCCAAGAAAGATTATATAAGGAAAGATTACGTGCATTTCATTTTTACTGATGATAAACTAATGAGTTTTTACAAAAAGCTTTATAGATGATAGAATTCACTTATTAGTTATTACTTTTTAGATTGGCCTAGACACTATGCCTTTCCCAACATATGTTCAATTCCTTAAAACATGTCCAGGGGGCATGGGCAAATCCCACGATCCTCAGTGAACTCTTTATCATCTCTTCTAATGGTAGCCCATACTTTTTCCATAGAAGTCCTAACTTCTTGGACTTTTAACTTTCTTCGATCTTCTTCTTCGATAATCAAAGCATTAATCCTGGGTTCAGTATGATCTGGTAAGGGATTTGCTGCCATATTAGGTGCACTGCCATTATTAATTTGAAAGGCACCCTTCTCAAAAAGACTTTGAACCTTTTGATTGAAAGCTGTATAGTTTTCGATCGAGTGACCTACTACTGCATGATACTTACAATGCAGATTTGGATCATACCAACTAGGGTAATTTCCTTCATATGGTTTGGAAAATATTGGCACTACTAGCCTCACTTCTGAAAGTTTATCGAACATTTTCTTATATGAATAAGGAAGAGGGTCAAAATAGGGTCTGATTTGATTGGTTCTTTAGGGTTATGTATTGGTGTTGGGTCTTGGTTGGTTTTAGGGAAGTAGGTTTGGAATGGTAGCTTAGACAATTATTGAAATAGGTGCTCAAGGTGTGTTGTATGGATAAGTGTTTTGGGGCATTTTTCTAGGATTTTGATAATAGGGGCAAGGTCCTGGGTGGTATGGCTGGCTCACATAACCGACTAATGATGTTTCATCCTTTTTCTTTGCTGGTCCTGGCTTCTTTGCACTGGAGGACTCTCCTAATGTAAGTCTCCGAGCCTTAATGGCTGATTTGATCTTTTATCCAGAGATTACAAGATCAAAAAAATTCTTTGTTGTATTCCCTACCAACTTGTCGTAATTGAGTGAACTCAAAGTATCGACAAATAACATTGTTGTTTCCTTCTCCGTCAAGGATGGTTGGACTTGAGAGGCTAAATCCCTCCATTGTTAGGCATATTCTTTAAAGGATTCGGTTGACTTCTTCTCTAAATTTTAGAAGGTCAAACGATCTACAGCCCACTCAGCCATATACTTGTATTGCTAGAGAAAAACACTTACCAAGTCGACCAGCATTTAATTTGGGTATGATTCAAATCATTGTACCATCTCAACGTCGATCCTGACAGGCTTTCCTAAAAATAGTGGATCAATAGTTTATCATATTGTGAGTAGCCCATCATTTTTCTAATGAACATTTTGATGTGTGCTTGAAGGGATGTAATGCTTTTATACTTCTCAAACTCTAGCATCTTAAATTTCGAGGGGAAAACAAGATCTGGGACTAAGTTGAGGTCTTCGACGTCCATATTGCTATATAATTCAGCCCTCTCTATGGCCTTTAACCTTATTTCAAGGAGTAGTAATTTTGTCTTTTCCTTTTCTATTTTAACTTCAACTACTTCTTTGGCTTTTTGCTTAATCTTTTCCTTTTAATTGATGCCTAGTCCCATATATTCCTCTTGGATGGGAATAGCTCACGTAGTCATTTCTTAAGGTATGGCCTTAGGGTTTATGACGATGACTGGTGGAAAAGTAGCTACTGGGGCTCTATTCTGGGCATTGGCTAATGATGGGTTGGTGCCTAATTCTTCAACTAGTGCCCCCCGGATCCTCCAATAAGAGCATTAGTATTTGCTTCCTGCGCGGGGCGAGTTGGCCCCCTAACTAGTAGTAGCTCCATCATTTGTGCGATTTGAGCTTAAATTTCATCCTGCCTTTTCAACATGGCCTCTTAAGCCTGCTTGTGGCTTTCCTCCAGCTGTTCCAATCTTACGATATGGTCTTCAGCCATTCTCCTTGCTCTTGCTCTAGTGTAGTAACTATGTGTGGGTATTGACGATGTCTATTGGTCTCGATTCACAATGGTTAAACCTTGTGTGAACTTCAAAATTTTGAGAATTAAGTAATTATTAATAGATCAATAATCATATGTGTATGTGTATGTATGCATGAGTAATGAATGTATT